>JANHFX010023072.1:50016-74754 GCA_027560015.1 Chloroceryle amazona | reverse complement strand
CTCTTTTTTTCTCTTCTTTTCTCTTTTCATTTTTTTTCTTTTTTTTTTTCTTTTTTTTTCTTTTTTTTCTTTTTTCTTTTTTTTTTCTTTCTTTCTCAACTCCCTAGCTACTGATAAAAAGGAAATTTCCAAAGCATCCAGGATCCCAAGAGCACCATGTTAGGAATAAACAGCACAAAGACTAGTCATTCCATGGCAGCTACCACTCTGTAGGAAGCAGGAAAACTGAAGCAGTAAGTACACCAGTAATTCTAATCAATATGCCCTCTTTGCATGTCAGGCTACAAATGCAGAACAAAGTTGGTTAAAATGCACGTCCTGGGACATTTTAACATCTGGAACTTTTTATGCATTCATGAAGATTGTGAGTCAGATTCAAAAAGCTGTTTAAACAAGTGTGTTGATACACATAAGGTTTACTGTATATATAGAAAAAAGCATCATTGTTAACATGTTTTTTTGTATCTCTGCCAACCTCCTGCCAACTGGAGATAGAGTGTAGGTTGTTGGCATGTGTTCCTAAAGCTCTCATTGGAATGGAAACTTCCCAACGTTGGTTCAGAGGTTAGTGGGGTGTTTGGTTTAAGCCAAACAGCCTTAGAAAACATGGATTTATTTTTTCATTGAAATGAGTGTTTATGTTGGTAATTCTCATATTTGGTTTTGGTTGTTACCGGAGATGTTTATTTGGGATTGAAACAAGTGGTCTGGTCGACTTGGTACTAAGGGACTGATTTAATTTGGGTGAGATTTACATTATAGCAGTAGTTGACTGTTTATGAAGGGATTAAGCTCACTTCATATGGGTTGACTATAGATTAGATACCTAGTCCTGGTTAATCAACTAGAAACCTGTTTTAGGACTGAATGAATTGCTGTCTGGATGTTCTTGTCTCTTTTGCACCAAACACATACGCAGAAACTGGATGACAGGTTTGGTCCAGTTGTCTAATACAAAATTTAAGTCTGATTCAATAGGTGTTAGTGAGATGAGCTTCATGTGTCAACCTCAAATCTATTGTGAAATCTCCAGTTCTTTAAGAAATGAAATTTAAGGTTGTCTCCAAATTCTTTTTGACTTTAATAAATGGGAGTGAAATACCTATTTATTTTAAACCCATGTGCTTGGTGGACTGTGAAGCTGCTGTTCATTTAATGAACCCTCCCATCAGCAGCCATGGCAATATGCAGCCTCAGATATCCACAAGTAACTGGTCAAATGGGTTGGGAAGAAAAACTGTAGCCTGAGCCCAGTGGTGTACTACATAAGTGATTTCTTGAGGGTAAAGCTGGAGGCAAAAATATTTAATTTTTCCACCCACTTGTTCTGTAACCATAAGGGACTCTGTGCCTCAGGGAACCCATCAGGTAGTTTTCTACCCAAGAGAATGAGTTTGAAATATAATTAATTAATTAATCACTATAAAGCAGTCTGAGATTTTTTTAAGAGTTAGAGGCAAAAATGCTAATACTCAGGTATATGGCAACAATGAAGATAGTGCACATGTAAAAAGAAATAATATTTTTATGAATGTGTTTACAGTATGCTCATTTATTATTAATTTGGTTTGATTGCCCTTAAAAGACCTCTTTAGTCAAAATTTTGTTTTCTGTTAGCTCCTTGTAGACTCATAAAACTGAAAATTGCTATTTTTTTCTTAAAAAAAAAAAAAAGAATTTTTCTCTGAACAAAATTCTTGTTGTAAATATTCTGCCAGAAGATGCTAGCAGCCATCTTTCTGGTTAGAGTTACAATGTTAAGTTACACCTCAGTGCTTTTTTAAGGAGGAATTTAGCTCTCTATAAATTAGAAGTCTAAATCTAAGGAGATTTTTCTGGATTCTTTTTGTCTGCAGTGGAGAAGGCAACTAATTCCTGAGATAAATGAATCTAAAATAAGAACTAAATGTAGCTGGCATGAATGACTTTCTGGAAGTGCCTATTTTATTCTTTGAGTTAGGGAACTTGCAGTTACTACTGTAGGTGATCATTATACTTTTAAGTGCATTAGTATGACTTAAATCATCAAGACTTTAAACACTCTCAGGTAAGATGAATCCCACCTATGATTTCTGTTTTGTTTCAAAAATGAGGCAATACAATGGATTTCTCCATCTGACCATGTTTGATTTACAATAATTATGTATGACTTCTCACCACAGAAGCTGGGCAATCTCCAGTGTAGTTGTCTTCACAACTAGGTATTCCTGACAGCAGTAAGGCAAATTTCATGGACATTAAAGTGTTACTAAAAATTCAAGCCCAGCACCCTATTTAAGATCACAAAGAAAGACAATAATACAGGAGAAGGATGGATCTTGGTCCCTTCTCAACTCCACTCCCATTATGATAACTGGTCCTCTCTCTCCCTGCTGTCTGAGAAGCATTTCAAAGCTGCTGAACACTAATTAAATCATTCTGAAATCCAGTTGGGTAGCAAAGTGTTACTGTCAAGGATTATACTCTGGATGAACAGTGGGATTTTCAGGGGACTACAAAAGCCCATTGCCTTTCCTTGAAAACTACATCTCCCCCTCTATTAAGTACCCTTGAACTCTTTTATGTTACTATAAGCCCTCGTCTTAATGAAAGGGTCATGATTGTCAAAGAAATACTGAGCTCCAATACTTTAAATTATGGGTCTCCCTTAATGTATCTTCATCTGGGCAGGTAAAATCAAGGTTTAGTGAGAACTTGAGTTAGTGACTTATGCTTTGGTCATGATCCTTTTGAGATGCTCCAGGATATCTCATATGACTATGGAGCTGTTGGATATGACACAAGTGATATTATAAACAGAGCTCTTTTGGAGTGGAGGCTGCAGACATCTGTTTGTTGAAGTTTTGGACTTGAATTGTGCAAGAAGGTCTGATATTTCTGTGACAACATCATCTCTTCAGATATTTCTTCAACATCTGCTTCTTATCCCATCACAAATGCTGCCTGTCTTTGGGATGCTTTGGCATTTCCATTTCCAGTCCCAGCTTGCAACCAGCAGGAAAAGAACGTTAGAGGAACTTGATGAAGTCTGGTTTGAGTTTAAGTGTAAAAATGACAGAGGCTCATCTGCTTTCTATCTTCTATGAATCACTGGCTAGTCCTTTTCAGTCAAGACGTTCAAGTGAAGATTACGTACATTTTTAGGGAGATTGTGTAGGGGCCAAAATAGGGGCCAGGTTGAAAGAACCAGGAGATCCTTCTCCCCATGTCTCCTCTATAAATCCCTCATTATCAAAATAATGCCTCATTTGTGGTCTTGGATGGCTCTGCCTTGAATGAGTCATATTTCTTTTGATAAAGAGGATTCATATCACTTCTTGTACATCCCAGGCTTGATCTGCAGAAAAGCTTAACAGCAGAATAGCTGTAGCAAACAGACACTGCACATGCTCTGAGTTTCTGATAATCAGCCTTTATTTAATTAAGCTTCATATCTTTCTTGTGAGGTAATAATTATTATTATACAAGTTGTACCATATTGTAGAAAAAAGAAAGAAAACCCAGAGATATTAAGAGACTGATCAAAGTGGTGGGAGGTGTTACTGTAAAATTGTGGATTCAGAAGTTCCTGCCTTACTATTCCTTAAAAACACACAATGTCCTTTTCTAATGTAAGTTGTTAGATATAAATTCAACATGGCCAACAAGTGTCTTTATTCAGCTCCTGTTGCACACCATGTTCTGATTCAAGGATGGTGGTTTGCTGTGTCCCTGGCTTTAGTGATGACACAGTTTCTATGTGCCTTTTCCAAGAGATAGGGATCAGGAAGTAGAAATATGTGCCCTGGTGAAGTTTTGTAACTTGAGACAATGAATTATGCATGGTATTTTTTTCAGCCTCTGGTTCCCTTGCTATCAAACTGCATGGCCATGGCGAGACTGCATGTTTCAAAAGATAATCATTCTCTTCTTCTGCCAGCAAACAGGATTGCCTGGCATTTATACAAGGGAGAAAGGGATGTTTTTCAATTTAGACCTCATGGTTCCTGCACTCTTACTGCACAGAGCTAAGATCAAGTTTGATGTCTGCGCACGGAGAAGCTGTCAATGTTGCAGCCTACCTGGACTCAGCCTTTGAGAGGCTGAGTAAATATACTTCATCTGAAAGAAGTTGTGAATGAATCCCAGGTGAGGGAGTGTGTAGTTAGGCAATGATTTGAGACAGTTTTCTTATTTGACCCTCTTTGCTGAGGCAGCATCACAAGGCAACATGAACTTCACAACTGAGCCTGGCAATTAAAGATGTGTCTTCTCTTGATCTTTTTGTGTTTCACTATCGACCTAAAATAAAACACTGAGCACAATTTTAAATTTAAAAAAATATAAAAAAACCCCAACCCTTAATTATGTGTTAATTGTGTTCCTTGTATAAACATAATTGAAATCATACATACTTGTGAAAGGCCTACATGCTTCAGCATTAGAGAATTATGTAATTTTGTCTTCTCCTCCAGGAGTTTTTTACATCATTGAAACTGAGATAAAGTAGTCCGAGAAGCTTAACAGCATTGGACTTCTTAATTGTTCTGATGTACCAGTGGGCATGATCCAGCATTAGACTTCATCTTATTTACTCCAAGTTAATTATGAGGACACCTTGAAAGATAAAAGCAGAAGATACATTACCTTCAAATGAGAGCAAGATACATAGTGATGTTGTCATAACATATAGAAAAACATGCTGCCCTGTCTATTCAGACACCCAAGCTGGTTGCTTCTGTAGTTATTTTCCTGAAAAACCATTGAAAATATGCCTTATGTCAGTATTTCCATACATGTATCAATGGACACTTGGAAATAAGTTATGAGATGATACAAAAATCAGATGTCATCTCTACCAAATGTAACATTAACCAAGTCAAAACCACGTTCACTAAAACAACAGCAATAACAACTCCCAAACCCCCTATCTCACATGGAGCTTCTGTTCTGAAATTTTACAATAGTGCACTATTAATTTTCTTATTGCTGTTGTCTTCAGATGAGAGACACAGTGATCTTAGGTAGTGAGCTACAACTAGAAAGACAGCTTGATCTTGCTATTACTGCATATACATCCTGTCAGGAGCTTGGTGTTTGATTTCTAGATTACTGAAATTCATTTTTCTATAAGGTTGGGACCACCTGCCGAATCACATGGACTAAGCTGACTTTCCCAATCTAGTTCCATATTTACCAACAGGCACATCACAAATGCAGTCATTAGACTCCATCATGTCATGGAGTATAGTGTTCTGATTCCAATGAAATAGATGCAAAGCCCCTTTTCTTCTAGCTATGGTTCACAGAAATATCTCAGAAGGAGCTGGCAGACTGGAAATTTGCAAAGATGTTCTATCTGTTTGCATGGATAAGCAGAGATGAATTTTCCAGGTCAGCATGTTTTTGCAAAGTGTGCAATTCATATTGGAAAAAAAACCAAAACACAAGCAAAACAAAGTTCTGAGGGCCTTGAAACAAAACCTCATCATTTTGGAGAAAGAAATGGATCCTAATGTCAAGCTATAAATTAAATACCTAGGGAGATACAACTGTAATTAATTCAATTATAATGATGCAATCTATACATTGACACTTTCTGATTTGACAAGGATGATTACTGGATCACCATTTATCTCCCAGGTTTCCCAATAGTCAGTGCTTCTAAGGAAAAGTCTCCTTTGACTCTTTCCCATTGGATGTTTTCGCTTGTTTGTATTATTAGCTCTAATTTTGTCAAGCTGGAATGTTACAGACCAGGCTGCTAGGATACTGCAAGATTCATGGGTTTTGGATATTGTACCACAGTAAAACAGCTGGAGGGGAGGGGAGAACCGGTATGGTGAGTAATGGCAAATGCATCCATCACAACAAAGAAACTTCTATCAGCCCCACTGGCAAAACAGTGAGTTACTGAACTATCAAGGATATCAGGCTGAGGATTTTGAATGATAGCTAAATATACTTTCCCCTTAGAGGAGTGATCTTGCTTTGGACTGATTATATTCATTGTTATCAATGATGGCAATGAACAGCTGTGCTCGGTGGTAGCTGCTTGTAATTTCTTTGCCAAACATACCCGCTCACAGGACAAATAGATGCATTTTGAAATAAGCAATAAAAAAAGACCAAAAGAGTGAGCAAGATGTACAGATATGTGGTACTGTCCATCCATCTATGAAAGAGTTAGCTATTTTTTGACTGACCTAATAGCATCACCCAGTCTATTTATCGTATCCTCTACATTTTGCTATAAAGCTTTTTAGCAGCGAGGTACAATATTCCCATGGGGAAAATTGCTACCACTGCTCAGAATTTCCTTCTAGTGTAAAGCCAAGCCATGAGCTCAGTCAACTCATGGTTTGTCACAGAAAATATACTTTTCTTCAAAACCCTATCAGTACCTGTACCTGTGGCACTGTTGAAGTTAATGGTGAATATTTCATTACTTTAAAAAGGACATGAATCTAATCATTTACTTAACACAGCTCTGAGGTTCTCTCCACTTTTGGTATGCTTTTGCCAAACAGTTTTTGCAATATTGAACAGTGTTGCAGCACTTAAAGTCTGTAAATTTGATGTTTCAGACTTATTGTCCTTAGGGTTGAATTTGGATTTGAAATTTTGAGTTGGCTTTGGTTCACAGCTTTTCACTGTGGCTTAATCATTTTGTCATATTCATCATATTGCTTGATAGGTCTGTGGAAGCCTATCATAAACAGTCTTGTTAGTCACGTAGCCTTCAGATGCATTATGTAAAGTCAGATCAGATCACTGTAAGGATATCTGACTGTCTTAAACATCTCTTTAAGATTGTATTTCATTCAGTTGTAATTGTATTCATCTCTTTGTTTAAGATTGTAATTCACACCTATCCTCCTCTTTTTCTTCCCACCCCAGTTTCCTGAGAACAATAAAGACTGTAAAATGAGGGAAAGACATAAACATGATGTAAACATAATGAACAAATCAGTGACCACATCTCAGACCTTTGAAATAAAACCAAGAACAGCTTTTAAGGAAGATATACACCAAAAAGGGTGCATAGAGACTACTTCATGCTTGAACCTTCTGTGTCAGAGGAGTAGTCAAAACATACCATCCAAAGTGGAGCAGTAATTATAAGATGTGAACTAATAATGGATAAATATATAAAAACAGAGACTGCAAAGAGTCAAAATAAACTAGGGAATGAGGTCATTTAAAACATCAAGACAGAACTCAAAGGTAGACATGGCACAGGCCAGCAGGAATTGATGTAACTTTGTGAGTTACAATTGACCTTTTATTAGCACCACTCAGGACCCTTGGAATATGTTCCCTCTTGGTTTTTGCAGTGAGAAGAGTCATCCTCAGTGCTAAGTCTTGAACGACCAGAATCAATTTTATATTCAGAATACATTGAGACCAACAGTAACTTGTAGGTTTGATGTAACCACGGTCTGCATCCAACTTGAGCAGCCACTGTTGCAGAGGAAGGATGGTTGTCCTCTGTGCAAGAACTAAGTTGATGCTTAGTATTATTTATATTCCATGCACCTTTGGTTCTGCACTTTGGTCTCTCATCTGTACTAATTTTAGAGATTGAAGCCTGTAGAAGATGAATGGGAACCTGTTTAGATATAGTTTTCTGGAGTACATTAAAATGAGTGTGATCATCAGGTTGAGGGAGGTTTTCTTCACCCTCTACTCTGCCCTAGGGAGGCCACATCTGGAGTACTGTGTCCAGTTCTGGGATCACCAGTTCAAGAGAGACAAGGAACTACTGGAGAGAGTACAGTGGAGTCTATGAAGTTACTGAGATGGAAAGCATCTCTGTGATGAGGAAGGGCTGAGAGACCTGGGGCTGTTCAGCCTGGAGAAGACTGAGAGGGGACCTTTTCAATGCTCGTCAATATTTAAAGAGCAGGGGTCAAGAGGGTGGAGACAGGCTATTTTCAGTGCTGCACAGCAACAGGACAAGGGCCAACAAGGACAAACTGGAACCCAGGAGGTTACAGAGCCTGGAATAGGCTGCCAGAGAGGTTGTGGAGTGTCGTCTGGACATTCCAAAACTGACTGGACAGTGTGACCCTGGGAACCCCCGTCTGGGTGACCCTGCCTTAGCAAGGGGCACTGGACTAGATGATCTCCAGAGGTCCCTTCCAACCCCTAGTATTCTGTGATTCTGTGTGATTCTATGGGAATAAGCAAGGGAAGAGATATAAAGACATGTTCAAATAGCTTGACTGAGTCACCTGGGTCCATAGTGCTTTAAGGGGATGGATACTACTGAGTAACCAAGACATCCAAGTCAGGTTATGAGATATGACACAGGACATATAAGAGACTTGAACTGTTTTCATTGAATATTCTGCGTTATCACAAGTGTCACTAGACACCTGTGGCTGAGTACTTGAATCAAACTTTTAGATAATACAATCGATTGAACTTGGTGAGCAATTCACGTCCTCTTGAGGTAGACATCTAAACGATACCTAGTCTAGGAAATAAAACCATGCCAGGACCCAGAGCTGTATCATAGTTTTCACTGAGGTCAAGATACCCTTGTAAATTCTTCTATGCTCAGGTGAATTAGCACAGGCCAAAGAATTTTCCCAATGGGGCATTTGGATCTGCCCATCTTATTTTGGAGACTAGGAGTGTTCAAATTATGTGGGTGGCTGAACTGTGCCAGCTGGCCAAATAATCCTGAATGATTCTACTGACTGTATTGGTTATATCTGTACTGACAATGGAAGCAGAAACTCCTCCTGCCTGTTTAGACACCTGTATGTAGGCATCAAAATCTTGAACTGAATCCTACCTCTGGAGCAGGATGGGGAGCATCTGGGAGCAGCCTCCAGCCCAGGGCTTACGGCATTGCCATGGAGCTGGATACATGAGCTCATGAGCTTGAGTCAGAGTCAGGATCAGACCCAGTAAAAGTAACTAGGACTAGATGCAAACAAGTAAGGCTAAGGTCAGGACTGCATGTGCTTCAATTATTTTCAAGGAGAAATGAGCACTTTTTCTTGATCTATTCAGTCTGGCAGATGTTTGAATAGGATGTTTGTTTGTTAGAGCTGTGATCTCACAGTTGCTCTTAAGTCATCAAACTAGTCTAGTGTATTGTAGTATGAAGACCCTCCACCTGTAGCCACATATTTTTATCTTATTCATGACGGTATTTTTGTTTTGTTTTGTTTTGATTTGGTTTTGTATTTTACAGAGCAGTCGTCTAAATTCTTTGCCTAAACTTATTGTCCCTCTCCTCTTCCTCTTTAGCAAGATCAGTTTGAGGATCCAGTTCACAGTGAGGTTCTATAGTCCCAAATGGTAACAGCAAGGGAAGAGGCAGAGCTGCATGGCCTTGGGTGAGGCTGCCCATTTTTGTGGTTGTAGGTGCTTAGGGTGGCTTAAAGCAATGTTGAGCCACAGTGTGTGGATGTAGGGTGCTGACTGTGGTGGAATCCAGCTGGGGTCTCTGAGTATTTAATAGTTTTTTTATTATTACTGGTATTAAGGAATTATTCAGGGAAGATAAGAAAAAGGAGGAAATAAAAGCTAAAATAATTCCTCCAAAGCCAGTCTAGATTTCCTAGGCAACAGTGAGGAAAATAATGGAAATCTAATCATATAATTTAAGCTTTGTTAATGGGAATAGCCTCTTCTTGTAATTATCTCAGCAATACATTCTCCCTCTTTTTTTTTTTTTTCCTTCTATTTACCCATTACCTTTTAAAGTTAAATAGCATCAGCAGTAAACAGAAAAAAAAATGGGGATATTTCGTATCTACAGTCACTAACTGAGTAGAAGTGCAAATGAGCAGCTCACTTTTGATTTTAGGGCTGGGATGTAATTGAATTTCAGACTACAGATCTAGATCTGGATTTCAGTGGTAGCAATAATGCCAGGTTGGACTTTAGCTGGTGTCAGAACTTTTTGTTTAGGCTTTATGAAGAGATAATTGAAAGTATCAACTCCAAAACGCTCACCCAACAATAATTCATGTCTGAGGCATGCTAATAGTCTTCTACCAAGATTATAAATAAAATTAACTATTTGGTTTACCTTTATGCTGAAAAAAAAGAGGTATTTTCAATCTTCCTTTTGTGCAGTAATCCCAGGTCCGTGGGATATTCAGAACTTGCACCACTGTAATTGGGATCCCATGCCAATCTGTTCATTTCACTGCAGTTGTTCCTGATTTACATTGGCAGCAAATGTTTTTCCACATCACTAAGAGATACAGTTCTATTTAAGACAGATTTATTTCATTGGAAATGGAAACAAATTGTTCCTATGAATACTATATTAAAAAAAATAAAAGGTTTTCCTCTTTTCCCTTCTACCCCCAGCCCCTTCTCCTTTTTGTAAAGCTGAAGGTAATGAAGCAAAATTTGTTGCTACAGATCTAAACATGACAATTCGGCAAATTTTATTTCCTTAGTTCAGCTGAATTTGTTATTCTCATACAGTTCTGTAGTTGCCTTTTCTTTTTTTTTTTTCCCCAGCTATCAAGTTCACACAGGTAGAAGAAAGACTGCTTTAGATCTGAACTTGATGCTGGAGGTCGTTGGAAAGATTATGTAATATGACTCAAAAAAGCTTTACAAATTGTTCAAATAGCAGAACATTTCTAGTACAGTGCAGGAACATAAAAATGAAACCAAACAAACCCAAACCATTTTGCAATTACTGGCAAAATTGTGCACTGGCAGAAAATGTGAAAGAATAACAGGAGAGGAGCAGTGGAGGTGGTGTTTTCTTTTTTGTTGTTGTTGTTTTCTTTCTTTTTTCCCCTTCCTCCTCCCCTCACCATTTTTTTTTTTTCTTTCTTTCTTTTGGTACTAATAAAGCAAATGCATTTTGGTTCTTCAAACAACTGAATGAATACATGTCCACTACCCCTGCCTTACTGCTTTTCTTTGTATTGATAATACCAGTAAAAGATAAAATAACATTAGCGCCAAGTGTAAATTAAATGATGGATGTTACCGTTCCCTTTTTCTGAATCTAACTCTTTAAACCTTACTTTAGAAGCTTAAATGTGGAATGAGGGACTATGTCCTGTTTCTCCCTGCTGGGTTCATTTAGGATAAAACCCAGGCTGTCCTGCATTTTAGTTGGAGACTTGCACACAGTGGGGGTGATTGGACTTTCTCTGCCCAAGGCACAACATATGCTACTTCCCATCACTTTAATAGGCATTAGTTCCGCAGACAGCACTGGTCAAATGTACATTATTCACAATCACTTTAATGCAAATATGCAAGGATGAGAGAGAAAATATGTCACAAAGAAAGAATCGGCCATTTCCGTTCTTTTTTGATATTCTTCTATCATAGCATCTCTTCCTTCACCACATCCGTCTGCCTACATGTATATATCTATGCAATCACTTGTTATTTTTTATAGAGGGTGTCAGTGTTGTTGATTGAAAGGGTTTAGATGTAAACTATCAAGGCTACACCTTTTCTAAAGGTTCTGTCTATTGTTATTCTTAGTGTTCACAGGAACACTGATTTCTTTTTCATTGCCAGCCTCTTCTTTTTGAAAGGTTCACCCTAATCTTTATTTTTTTTTTTTTTTTTTCTGCTTGATCCTTTTGTGCACCCTCAGAATGACTTGTGTCTGTAACAAATAAAGCTTCCTAATTAAAATATTATCACCAAGACCCCATTCATTTAATTCTGCATAGATAAGGAATAGTTTCATGTTCTTTACATTTATACCATGGCTTCTTTTATGTTCTTTTTTTTTTTTTTTTGAGCTGTGCAAATTACATGTAGGGCTCTGTACACTGCCACTGTGCTATAAATCCCATTACAGTACTGTGTTATAAATGAGACCACAAAGGTGTTCTTAGTATCTACCTGCCTGTTTGCTTGCCAGTCTGTATTTCCTTGTGATACATCCTGAACAGATAAGAAACAAGTGGTACTTCTTCTGTGAGGATCTCAGACACCCCTAAAAAAATAATGAATACAATTCAGCAGCTTATTCAGAGTTTTTCTGAATGTTGCAAGTCACAATATCTAAGCATTTTACTAGGTTTCATTCTTTTTTTTTTCTCATTTCCCTGCCAAACGCAACAATTCGCTCCCACTCTCCCCATTCATTCATGCAGGTGTGAAAGTTTTTCTAAGTTATCACTATCACTTATGGTTGTTTCTTTCCAACCAGCTTTCTCCATAAATTCAATGGATGTTTGGACTGAGTATTGAGTGTGAATCCAAGCTTATCAAGCATCTGATAAACCGGAAAAATGTTGCTCCATGGCAGCCAAAATCAATCTAACCTTTGGCTGCCACAGGGTTCCTTAAGAGAAAGGAATTGTTCCTCTCCACCTAATAATCAAGGCCAGGAGTAAAACCTTTGCCAAAACCCAAATGAAGTGAATCTGTTCGTGAACTATATCAGCTCAACCAGTATTACCTATCCAGGGGGCTTACAAGCTGCACTGGAAGTCTCCTTAATGTAGGAAAGAGACAGAGGAATAATATCCAATAATCTTGTGGCTGCATAAATTGAAACCTCAGATTTTTAGCCAAGAGCTCACCGGATCCATCAGGATAACTTTTTCAGGGGAAGTGGTAGATTCTGCATATTCTATTTCTTTAAGGCTCTTTGTCTTTCCTAAGAAGACATTCAGGCTCTACCACAGGCACTTGAGGTCATGGCAGGAGCTTATCGGGGATGTTTTGAAGTTAAATAAAATATGCTCAATGGCACAGAACACTATGGCATCAGAAAGCTGAAACTATGCGTTCCCTGTAAGAAATTAAAAACAACAAAAAAAAGAAACTGTTTTTAGGCTCACATGTGAACCTCAGAAATATTTAAAAATAAATATATTCCAGCAAGATATTTTAATTCAGACAAAACGATGTTTCTGAAGAGAAAGCATTCATTCCCCTCTCTCTCACACCACACATGCACACGATGTTGCCCTTGCTAGCTTCATTAGTGTCAAGTGATTAGGCATGAATTGCAAGATGTAACATTGTATCAAGTTTGCTTTCTAACAGGTGAGTTTTAATGGCACTGTTCTGTACCAATGATGTCTAATTAATGCTCAGTTTTGTCTTTTTAAATATAGGAGGAAACATAAAACAATAGATGCGAGCATTTATGTTGAAAGACAGATAAAGCTTTTGGCAACCTGTTTATAGCATTCCTTTAAAAAACAGCAGTGAGTCCTACACAGAGGTTTAAACGATGGCAACATGGTGAATGAAACTTGTCTCTTTGGATTATTCACTGTTATTTTAATGTAACCTCTCTAGAATCAATCCAGATTTACATTACCAGAAAGGGAAAAACAATCTTGCTTTTATTTTTTTAAATATCATCATATTGTACAGTTACAGAGATCATAATCAGGGCTGGCCTAATGCCAAGTACCAGGGAGTCCTGGCCAATGATCTATGTGTTTTCGTGTCCTAGTGAGATTAATAACATCAATTTTGTAAAGAACAGCAACAAGGAGGGAGGCAGCCAGCTTTGCTTTGCATCTGGACATCTTTAACTTTGTAGCCTAAATAATCTGATGCCCAGTTAGATCTGGATTAGCTAAAAGATGGTGGGGTTTTTTTGTTTGGGTTTTTGGTTTAGGTTTTTGGTTTGTTGTTTTTTTTTTTTTTTTGGTGTGTGTGTTTTGGGTTTGTTTAGTGTGGGTGGTTGTTTTATTTTTTTTTGGTATTAGTTCTAGCAACCTTTGTCCTCTGCATGTCTAACAAGCTGTTTTATTGGATCTATCGCTATCTTACAGAAAAGAATAAAGGACAATAAAAAGAACAGTCAAAATAATGATGATCCTTCTCCTCCTCTTTCCTCTGCAGCTATTTGTTTTATTTACATTTTTACCAACAACAGAGGAGTTATATGAGTTTTTAGAACAGGTTTGGAAATAGCCAAGCATTGCTCCCCTTTTTGAAGCAATCGCTTCATAGACCATTTTATTTCGTATCATGGTGCTACCACACAGTTCAGATGTCAGATATTTGTGTTGTAGGTTTTTTATTATTAATACATTTTTTCAATTGGGAAAGCCTGTGTTCTCTGAACTTAGCAGGACTTCATCTTTTCGTACTGGTGATGAGTGATTTATGTGGACAGCTCCTATTAATGCTAATAGAAAGCAAATGCATAAATCTCTCCACAGTAGATAGATAGCAATCTTACAGAAGTGGTCCAAGCTAAGCATGTCTTTGTACGGGGTCTAACTAGCAATTAGCATAAAAGATTGACATCAGCTCTAATTCAGTATTTATGTGAATACTGTTAATCTAAATACAGAATCAAATTAATTCCTTGTGTAACAATCAGTGTCTGCTTTGGAATTTCAGCGCTGAAGATTGTGACTTACCCTGTCTTCAGATATGTAAGCTAAATAGAAGTGCACAGATTTTAAGGACTAGACTCTGATACCCTGTATATGTATAGCTCTTGTTACTTGATGTGTAAAGCCATTTGAAAATTGATATTTGTTAAGGAGGCTAAGAGAAATACATGCCTTTTGGGTTAGACACCTCAAATACCATCAGAAAGAGAAGATCCTTCAGCAAAGTCCTTGAAGAACTAGGGCAGAAAAAGGGTCATTTCAAAGGGCCTTTCTATGAAATTCTTGTAAGGAAAGGAGCCAAGGGTTGGGTAGGAAACGGAAGAACAAAACTAAGGCTCCAGATTTTAATCAGAAAATCATCAATGTTTTTAGGTTGGATTGCATTTGTTGAGAAGTGTTGTTTTTTCTTTAAAAAGTACTACAAAGAAATATCAATATGGCTGATTATTGAATGAAGCTGTTTTAGGTAGAACTTGGGTACCATTTCACAACATAAAGTAATAGGAAATAATGGCTAGGAGTGTGCTGGGAGAGAAAATCAGGCTCAAGGGTGAGTTCTGCATAGCAGGACTTTGGTGCCTCCCATCCCACCGCTGCCTGGATCTCAGATTGAGACCAAACTCAAGACAGGTGTGGGACATAAGATATAAACTCATACATTATTCGTTGTCGCATGCAGAGGCAATAGGGTGGTGGATAGGTGGAGGGTATTCTCATAAACAAGTTGATTAAGCATGAAGTAGATAAATGGATTGAAAGCTGGTTGCTCTGCCATGTTCAGAAGCTTGTGATCAGTGATACAAAGTCCAGCTGGAGGCTGATACCCAGAGGTGTGCTCAAGGGTCAGTTCTGAGGCCAGCCTCTTCATTAATGACCCAGATGATGGAGCTGGGTGCACCCTTAGCATATCTGCAGATCATAAGAAACTGGGGGGAGTGGCTGGTACACCAGCTGAGTGTGTTGCTATTCAGAGGAACTTTGACAGGATGGAGAAATGAGCTGAAAGGAACCTCATGGAGTTCAATAGAAGGAAAGATAAATCCTTTTACTGGGGACTCATAACTCTGTGAACCAGTACAGCCTGGAGACCACAAGTCTAGAGAGCAGCTTTGTGGAGGGGGGAATAGAGAACTGGCTGGGAGTTGAACTCAGGCTTTTATATGAGGGTGGTAGGTGGAATCATATTGAGGAATATAGTTATTTTCCAAATGAAGCTATAGGTGCACTTCAGAGTTCAAGAAGTCAACTTTCAAAACTGTGGTTGTCTTTGACTTGCATTGATTTGAAGTCACTAAATACCTAATCCCTTTCCCCAGCTACTTTCCCAAGATGGAATGTTAAGAAAGCATGTTTTAAATCAAACTTGCATGGTTATTTAAGAAAGAAGAAAAATAACCAGAACAATTTGGACAAGAAACTGACTGAGAAAATGGAATTAACCTCCTCTCTTAAGGAAAGCAGTTGAAACATTTTATCAGCTGGGATCTCAGTTTTCAGCAAATTTACAAGGATCTGGTCCATGATTCTTACTTCCCTGGAGAGGCACTGCAGAGCTGTTTGGTGACCTGTGCTGAACAAATCTAGTCCCTTAGTTTGCTTCTAGCTTAGTAAATGAAAGTGTGCCAAAGAACATTCCCAAGCCCAGCAATGAGTTATCAATGTAGCTGCAGCATAAAAATAGTGTCTGCTGTGCAAAGCAGTGGTATCTTAGTAAGTCCTGGACATGAGTCAGGAGGTAACGGGGCCAGGGAATGATCCAAAATGTAGATTCAGAGCAGCCACCCTCTTTTCTGAAAATCAAAAGGATTTAATAGTATTGACATGACTTGACCATACTAGTTGGCCACATGGTTAGACAACTGGCTTAACTGCATTTTGTTTTACTAGTGTGCTGTAGTCTGACTCCATCAGAAGAGTTTGTAGAGATCAACTTTTTTCTTGTATTCTCAGGAAATAACAACTGGGACCAAATTAGATAAATCTTTGAAAGAGCAGCCCCTGACCATCAGAGCACTGCTGGCTTTGATTCCTGCTTGTCCCCATCATACAGGGTTGCCTTTGGAGCAGTTTTAAAAAAGCTGGTCTACTGTATATGTAAGGCACAATGGTGAGTGGGGGCATGCAGGGTCCAAAGGCTGTTCTTTGAGCAAAACAGAGCAGTGAGGGACAAGCTTGACTGAGAGTGTACAAGATGTCACAGATCCATCCAAATCATTTCATGTCTAGAAATGAACCAGATCAATAAACAAGGCTTTGGAGTTAGGCAATGGAAGAAAACTGCTTCTGCAGCTTCTGTTATAGTGAAAGGAACTATGAAAGCATTTTGTACACTTCTGACCTTATACAGCACAGACACCAAACTGTGTGAAGATACACAAGCAGTGAGTGGAACATGTTTTTTCAGGCACATTGGGCATATATAAACACGACAGAGTGGAGGCCAAAGGTGTAACAGATCCTAAGATTTGGGAACTATTTGAAGCATTTGACTCTGTACCACTGAAGGAATGTTTTTCACGAGGGCAAGGTTGCTCTATTTCTTTTCTCTTTACACATTTCCAGTCAACATATGCCTTACAATGTGACATTTTTAAAATCATTACACATTGTATTATTGCTTGTAGGCCCTGAAATATTGAAGAACATAAGGATTTGACACTGCCTCCCCCAGCATCCTCACAGCTAAATTGAGGCAGTGTGGTCTGGATGATCGGATAGTGAGGTGGGTTGTGAACTGGTTGAAGGATAGAAGTCAGAGAGTTGTGGTTAAGGGGACAGAGTATAGTTGGAGGCCTGTATCTAGTGGAGTCCCTCAAGGGACAGTACTGGGACCAGTACTATTCGATATATTCATCCATGACCTGGATGTAGGAAAACAGTGCACTGTCATCAAGTTTGCTGATGATGCAAAACTGGGAGGAGTGGCTGACACACCAGAAGGCTGTGCTGCCATCCAGTGAGACCTGGACAGGCTGGAGAGTTGAGTGGGGAGAAATTTAATGAAATTCAACAAGGGCAAGTGTAGAGTCTTGCATTGGGAAAGCATAACTCCATGTACCAGTATAGGTTGGGGACTGACCTGTTGGAAAGCAGCATAGGGGAAAGGGACCTGGGGCCATGAGCCAGAAATGTGCCCTTGTGGCCAAGAAGGCCAATGGCATCTTGGGGTGGATCAGAAGGGGTGTTTTTAGTAGCTTGAGAGAGGTTCTCCTCCTCCTCTTCTCTGCCCTGGTGAGGCTGCATCTGGAATATTGTGTCCATTTCTGGGCCCCTCAGTTCAAGAAGGACAGGGAACTGCTGGAAAGAGTCAAGTGCAGAGCCACAAAGATGATTAAGGGAGTGGAACATCTCCCTGCTGAGGAAAGGCTGAGGGAGCTGGGGCTCTTTAGCTGGGAGAAGAGGAGACTGAGGGGTGACCTCATTAATGTTTATCAATATGTAAAGGGTGAGTGTCAGGGGGATGGACCCAGGCTCTTCTCAGTGATGTCCAATGATAGGACAAGGGGCAAAGGGTGCAAGCTGGAATATAGGAGGTTCCATGTAAACATAAGGAGAAACTTTTTCATGGTGAGGGTGACAGACACTGGGACAGGTTGCCCAGGGAGGTTGTGGAGTTTCCTTCTCTGGAGACTTTCAAAACTCACATGGATACATGCCCAGGTGACCTAATGTAGGTGATCCTGCTCTGGCAGGAGGGTTGGACTAAGCTTTCAAGGTCCCTTCCAACCTCTAACATTCTGTGATTCTGTGCTCTGCTCATAAAAGTCTCTCTCAAATCTGTCTATCTTCTTAAGTTCCTTCAGAAAGCAAATGCAGTTCTCAAGATGAAGGAGGACTTCAGTCTTCAATGACATCCTGACTGGCTGTCCTGTAAGGCCAAGCAAAACCAGCAGAGAAACATCAGTTGTCTTTGCCATAGCTGCCATTACTTAAAATTAGGTATGGAAAGATCCCCAAAGAATATGAAGAAAAGGTCAGTTAAGTGTGGATTATATACAAAATGAGTCTGCTGGGTCAAGTATCCTGTGGCTGATTGAGCTCAGCAAAGGGTGCTTAAGGAATTGTATAAGGTTGCAAGTACGTGGCAATATGTCCTAGGTAGTTCTAGCTTCTGGTGATGGATCAGGAATCACTTGAGTATTTCTATTTGATAGTTGTTGGATTTTTCTACCATTTTTACCTGTCTCAATATTTTTTAGCAGAGAAGGCAATCTACTTGAAGTGGTGAGAATATTCTTTATTTACAGACGTAGTTCAAAGAGACTGTCTCCTAAGTAAAAGAAAACAAAACCTCAGAACTATACAATAGTATTAGGTTCAGATCTCCTGTTTAGTGCTATGCTGTTAGCATCCAATTATTTGCACAGCCTGAAGATGCCATTTTATAACCAGTGCAGTAGCCATCCATTTCTGAAATCTACCGTCTTCTGTTCTTGAATGCCACCAGTGATGTATACTCATTATGTGCCTTGATGCACCACACACTCCTGTTTTAGAAAGCAAACCAAGTAACTCCAGAAACATTATGACAAAGGAAAACAGTGTTTCTGTTTTTTTCTTTGACTTGATTGACATTATAATTGAGTTAGATGGATCTTTTCTTTTATCTTCACATATACCTGTAGAGATGAGACTGTCACAAAGTAGTTGAGCAATGTCAAGTAGGCTGTCACAGCTTGCATTCAACTGTACAAGCCAGGTTCAGAAGCTTTCAGGCTGTGTTTATCCCCTTTCTCCCAAACCATCTTTTAAAATGCAATTTGTAAAACGCAGAAATAGCTGTGAGACACCTACTTGTGTATCAAATGGAGCAGCATCCATCCAGGGAAAGTCACATGGCAGGGGAGATTCATCCCCCATCTCAGCTGCCTAATTTTGATGATTGCAGTGTGGGAATTTGTATGTGGTGCCTACGCTCTTGTTATCAACAAAAATCGAGAGCTCAATTCCATTTGACTTGACAGAGATTTTTGCTGCTGCCTGAGACATTCCAGGGCCTGGGAGATATCCATGTAGGATTGACAAGTACAACACTGGACTTAGAGTAGTCCTATGCTCTTCTGGAGAGGCAGCTGGATATTAGGTGAGGCCTAGAAGCATCTCAGGTAGCACTGGATACCTGTGTGTGGGTGGCTAAATCAAGCCCTTCATCAATCAGCATTGTCAATGAGAATCTGGAGAGCGGTTCAACCCACTCAAAGGCAGATGACTACTATTATCCAGGTCTGTAGTTTCATCTGCTCTAGTCATCTAAGCTATCATTATAATAAATGGAGATCATGTCCATACAAGTCAATGGAGACTGGAAAGCAGTTCAGCTCACACTAGAAATACCTACCTGCATTTGGTCAGGTCAGCTGCTCTCTGGACTCAACGGTATCAATTGGATCTTCGTTGTCTCTGACTCAAATCAGAGACAGCACTATTGCAAACATGCACTTCTGAGGCAACTAAATGTATACCTCTTGGTCTGAATCCCCCTGACAGACACTTTCTGGGACAAAATGGTAATTTCTAAGCCTTGCTTCATAAGAAATTAACTTGAGAAGCCTCTTAAGAAGAAATGAAGGAGACTGCTAAGACACAGAATACCTCATCATATCCCCACATGCAGACACTTTCTGTTTTTGAATGTCATTCATCTGCCATTTCACTCACCCTTACTCACACTATGCCCACTTATGCTGTTGAATATAAGCCTCAAGTTCCTCCTCGCCCCATGCCTGAACATATCCAAATTAATGTATTTAAAACACTGAAAAGTCCTCGGTCTTAAATTTTTTAACAGGAGCCTGTGCTTATTCTATTAAAAAAAATTAATCTGCTAGGATGTCTTTAATCAGCCAAGTCACACAAAGGCAAAATAATGACACAGTAACTTTAAGGATCCTTGACTTTGAGCTGCCTTTTATAAGCATGGAAGGCAGAATAAAAAAAAAAAAATCAAAAGCAGTAAAAACTTATATTATTTCTGTCAGTAGCTCCTTTTCAGAAAACATTGTGAAAACAATCTCTGTGTGGAGGAAGCAACATACTGAGCAACAAGCCTCAATCACAGGAAGTTCATTTTTTTCCTTGGCGCGTCGCCCAGTGCCATCAGAACTAATTAAAAACAGAGCCACGCTGGTAGGAAGCTCAGTGTTTGGGTTTTACAATAACGGAGCAGCAAACCAGGGGGACGTCTAATGAGAATAGTTTCTGAGTTTGTTTTCTAGCATTGGGCAACTATGTCAATTACTGGAACTACAGCTCAGGGCCAGCAACCATGCTGAGACATGAAAGAGTGTTATTTGCAGTACAGATTGAACTGCTACTTTGATGCATGTGTTCTGCATGTCACTTGTATACTGGTGCAGTTCCTTGGCTCATGACTAAATAGGAAGAGGCTGATGCCACCTTGCTCTTCTTGTCTGAGGCTAGATCAAATGTTATGAGACAGGGCTTTCCCCCAGATCATTAGATATGCTCCAGTTAAAAAATGAAATATGTCCTCTTGTAAGGATTCTACTTGTAATGAAGGATCTGGCTTGCAAAGGGAATTATCAGCCAGGGACTTAACCCTTTGAGGGTTAGAGGAAAAGACAGAATGACCTGAATATTTTAAAAGCAACCCCCATGATTCAAACAATCCCTCTCCCAAATGCAAATAAAAAAGAATGTATTTAAAACAAGCACACAGCTGCAAAATCCCACATAGACAATTGTTATGCTCACAAATAGCCTGTTTAATATAATGTCTGTGGAATTAGTGCATATATTAAATGTCATATACCCTTATTTTAGGATTATTATTAATTCTGAGTTAAAAAAAGAAAAGAAGAAGTGAGAGAGGACAACAGGCTGCAGCTATGGAAAACGTTGATGCACGGATGAAGGAAATAACTTGTTCTCCATGTCCACTGGGGATAGGATGGGAAGCAATGGGCTTAAACAGTAGCAAAGAAGATTTAGGTTAGTCATTAGGTAAACTTCCTAAGTGCAGACTAGCTCTGGGAAGGTGGTGGAAGCTCCATCGCTGGAAGGTTTTAAGAGTAGGTTAAACAAACATATGTCATAACCAGTTTGATATAGAAGATCCTGCCTCGGGGGAGGAAGATGGACTAAATGATCTCCTGAGGTCCTTCCCAGCCCTATTTTCTCTGCCTGTTTTTACATATTGTACCTGAATCTTTCCAAGTGAAAGTTATAATAAAACTTTGCCTCTCAGGAGCAGCCTTTCCCTTAAAGTGCTAAAATTAAAGATTTCTGTGCCCTACACTGCAATGTTCTCCTTTCTGGTTTAATACATAAACTACATTTTTTTGTTCAGCAAATTAATTAAAGCCAACAGCAAGCTAATCAAGGCCAGAGTATGGGCCCAGACCTTACAATTAGGTCAACCATACTGTTAAATTACTTGCTTGTTTCACAGCTTAGGCCAGTTGGTGTTTCTCCAGAGAGTGCCTGGGCATGGGTCAAGAATAGCACAGTCTAGAGGCTGTTCCCAACAGACTGGTTGCATGTAGCAACCTGTTTAGATGTAAGACAGTTTAGCCATGGGTAAAAGCTATGCTGTGCCAGCGGGCTTCAAGGTAGATAGCTATTCCTGTCCCCTTTTATTTATTATTATAGGTGCTGATGTACTTGTTTAAGAAGCCAAAAGGTAAAGCTAGTATCTTAAACCATGAAACACTAATATTTAACTCCGTGTATCAAGATAACTCTGTATCAAAAACACAGACAATGTAAATAGTTGAAAATAAATAAGTTATATGGTCTCATGGCTGAAGCACTAACCTGAGACACTGAAGAACAGGTTTATTCCCCATACAGAGAGGCTGTGGAACCATCACTTCTGTCTCAGTTCTGCTAATGGAAAGTGCCTTCTCTGCAAAGAATAAAAATATCTTTGCAAAGGACACTGAGGTGTTCCCAAAATTATGTAAGACCTATCTGCTATCATCATTACTCTTATATGATCATGGTAACTGGGATTAGTAGGCCTACCACCCATTGTAAACTAGTATCACCAGCCATCAAACTTCAGAAAGAATTCAGTCCACCTTATTCAGCATTGAGACAACTTTTTCTATTGCTAAGTAACTATCAGTTAGGTAAATTCTGAAAGTTTCATTATCACTGCAGTTTTGTTTGTGTCCTTGTTCTTTCTTGTGTTACACAACTGGCATTTGCTTCATGTAGCACCTTCTGGTGTCTTAGGCTGAGATCCAGAAACATGGGTAAGATACCGAATAACATTGTAGGCTCACTGATCTAAGCTTGCTTTGTAATGTATTTATCATCATTGTTATTGGTCACTGGTGACTTCCTCTTGTCTCTGTGGGTCACCTCCTGTATTGCCCTCCAAAGTCCTCCTGCATGAATGTCTTCTTCCATTTGTGCTGCAGGCAACACACAGCTCTCTTTGCTGTGGAGAAATGCTATCAGGATGGTAATGACTTACTAATTACACAGTCTACATTGACTATAGAGAGAACCTGGGTTTAAACCCAGCTGTTCAAACTAGTTTCTTAACTATACATTCAACTTAGACAATGCGAATCCTAGCTGATGTCCTGTTGTGCTCCTAAACAGTATAATAATATGAGTAAATGAGACCCTGCAACTGTGAGAACAAGCGATATCCAGTTAGTGGGACACATCCTTTTTTCTATCCCTGCACTACAACTCCTGCTGCCTTAGATGTGATTGGTGACACGATGTTGTAGATACCGTATGAGCTTCCTAAACACAGTGGAGTTACTGCAAGACAAATTGTGTTTTTTTCACAAGCCAATTCAGGCTTTCGGTTCTACTGACAAAACCTAATGTCTTCAGAGATAATTATATATATGTGTATGAGTGACTTGTTTTGTCTCTAGTGGCAAATATTACATGTTATTTGAAAGGTATTCAACCTCACTGTTTTATCATCTTCTGTTCTAGCACGAGAAACCTAAGAGGGTGGAAAAAAAAGTAAAAATTTATAATGACTCAGTTAACAGAATATGACCATAAACCTCTATAACTTACTCAGGTACCCCAGTGCTTGTTCTTTCACTGCCTGTTCAGCTCATTTGTTAACTGATGCTATCATCTACGTCAAGAACTTTGAGCAAAGTCACAGCTTTTATTTAAACAAGAAGTTGGTCCCTTGCCTGTATGTGTGACTGACCTTTTATTACTTCAGTAAAGGTCTGGATCCCAATTCACCGTGAAAGTAAACGGATACAATTGTGTTGACTTCAGTGGAATTGCACACACTTAAGCTAACGGTGAATTTGGACCTCAGTAACTACATTTCTTTTTATAAGGCTGGTGGATGAGTGCTTGGGGAACAGTTAGGTTGTCAAATAAAGGCAGTAGCTATATCTTTCTAGACTGTATTTATAGTGTACTCTTCCTACCAGGCTTTGCCCTGCTGAAACCAATAGTTCCAGGTTTTATTTCAGTCAGATCAGAGAAAATGAGAAATAATTAAGGGTGAAATATGAGGCATTGTAAAAATGATGTTGCTAACTGTGTTATGATGATCTTAGCATAATACAAATCAAGGCAGCTGAAGCCTTCCTACTTTCCCTGGTCATGCTCGCTTTCTTCAAATCATGCTGATTATTATGGTTAAACCGAGTTGTCTTTTTCTTTTTTCTTTCTTTTCCTATTTACTGAAGGTCAAAGGGGAATTTGACTAAAGAAACATAAAAAAAAAAAAGAAGAGTTTGGGACTAAATTAAAAGTATCAGATTGAAATTCTTTAAATAAAAGCAGTGCTTCATCTATTTGATTATAGCTACTGTAGAAAATTAAACAGTACCAAGGCTCAGATTCAAGCACCAGAACTCATTATGGTCCTTGGTACAGTTTTGTTCAGGGAAAATTAACTTTATTTAAACAGTTCCCAGGCACAGTTCATATACTGGGGTGGGCCTGAGACTATTCCCAGCAAGCAGGCTAGATGCAAATGCCATGGTTTGAGTCTATGAGGGTTTTACCACATAGAAGTGACCAGATAGATCATGCAGTTGGCCAGAAAGCAGGACCTGCAATAGTTTAGTTTACTGGTATATATGTAAAATTTGTGGTTGAGTTAGGATATTTAGCTCAATCCTCCTGTTTATGAAAGAGGAGTATTTTAAACTCTCAAGACAGAAACTTTATCATGGAGTGATAGCTTATCTTGGAGGATGGATCTGCCTGTTTTCTCAGCTTAAGCTCTCCTTCTTTATGCATGCAATAATGTATATTGATTGTGCCAAGGAAAGAGATAAGCCATGGTTGTTTTCTTTTTCAGCATAAGAATGCTTGGTCTGTATCAATCCAGGGAAAACAGTCTGCCTGTCCCATCCCATCCCATCCCATCCCATCCCCTTCCCTCCCCTCCCCTCCCCTCCCCTCCCCCCACTCTTCTGGGTGGCTTGGCCTCAAAAAGTGGCTTGTACTCTTGTATGGG
>JANHFX010023072.1:0-41709 GCA_027560015.1 Chloroceryle amazona | reverse complement strand
AGCTTCCAAGCTTTACAGATGTTGACTGTCTGGGTCAGGTCCCATCTCTGCAGCAAGGAGTATAAATACCCAGAAGAATCTGTTTGGAGACAGAGTTACCCAAACTAGTTTTCTTGCCCTAGGACTATTGCTTTATCCTAGGAAGAGCTAGGATGAACCCCTAGGCTTTGTGGGCTTCTGGAAACTGCCTTGATATCTCCCATAAAGAGGACACTCTTGTTGATTCATGGTTCTTACTTTCAGCAGTGACACTGAAATAATTTTAGTTTCTCTGAGCCACAGGGTGTTTCACTGATGTGAAATATTGCAATGGTTTTGTTTCAGGCCAATTTAGACATTTACATTGTATTTAAGGAACACTATAATTTCCTGACAACTCAAAATCCTGCTCTTCAACTAAATATAATTGGTTTTATTCAATCATTTGACACTCCAGAGGTTAGAATGAAGCAGTATATGACTGTTTTCCATCTCAATTGTATTGTTCCCTATTTGTCAGAAAAGGATTATGAAAAATCTTACCTAATCTCAGAAAAGTTTTTGATTGATTTGTCTCCCTGTTGTAACAATGTATGATGGGATTTGTATCCTGGGAGCCACAGACAGGGTCTCCTGAATGGAGAAACTAAGTGAGGTAGACACACCAGTACACAAACAAAAGTTAAGCCAAGAAATATCTTCAGCCTGTTGTCCTAGAAAAGCTGAGGCAGGAGACATCTGGTCTTGCTCACACAAAGACAGTGTTCTTACAAATGAATGCCCATTATATAATTAGATCCAGTTCTGTGATCCTGACCAGTCTCCTCCTTCACCATTAGCAAGACTTAGTCTGATCAGTTTTTAGGTCTATGTAACTGTAGAATGAATGTAGATAAGAAGGTAGTTTGAAATTTAAATCTGAATTTTCTGTGAACTGTGCTGAACTGATGCTTAAACTCTCCTATTTGGTGTAAGGTTCACTTTCCTAAGACCCCAGATCTTTAATATGCTTTTTTGATGCAACTGTGGACAAGATCCACTGAAACTTACCCTGACAAGTTCAACAGACTTCAATAAATGTATTATTCTGAATGAAGCTCATCACAAACCATAGTTTTTCCAAGTCACATTTTTCACAGGGTGAAACCTTTCACAAGGTTCACAGGGTGCCTTTAAGCAGGACTGCCACACTCCGAAAGGAAGTAATTCTGATCATATTCTTACATGGATTGATATGATGAGACCAGCCTCTTGCTTTTGCAATGGGTCCTGCATTAATCTATTTCCATCATTCTTGAGTAAGATCTCCTTTTAAAGCTTGACCATGTTCACATCTGTCCACCCCAGTTAATACAAAATCACCTGCTGTCTGTAAAGACAAAACTTTGTTATGCAGCTAGTAATACTGCAGAACAAGAATGGGTGATGTAGGTTCAACTCTTTGTTGTTGACAGGCAGGAGCTGTGTTGTTCCAGGAGATGACAGGAGTCTTCTCATTTCTCCTGCTTTCTGGAGTCAGGCAGCAACTTGCCATATCACTGAAGGAATAACTTTACATGATTAGAGAGTTTTTCTACTTGGTAGAGGTTCCTAGAAGGAAACACCATTTAAGCTACCTCCTGTCCCTTCTTTCTTCTGCTCCTTTTCCATGGCTTGGGGAAAGGGATGCTAAGGACTGACCCAGAGTGATCCCTGGTAAGGGGTGTTCATGTTATTTAGGTCATGGGCTGGGACAGACAACCTCTAGTACTTGCTTGCTAAGTGCCATCGTCTTTGTCTAAATGTGTGTTTAGAGAAGGAGTTGTTTGATTTTGGGGGAAAGAATAAGTAAGAGAGAAAATGCCTACAGCATAATTAAAAAGTTGTTGCTCTAATTTTTCTCCTCACTTCAGAATCCTCTGTTGGCTTTAATTAAGTGCTTGAATTAAGATCATAAGGCAAACACTATTTGATGATTTCTTTTTAAAAATGAAAGCAAGCTCAGTCACCAGGTGGGTTTCTCCTCAGGTGCTCGCTGCTCTAATATAGACAATCCACATGGGCATCTCTGCAGGCAGTGTGCTCTCTTCCTGAGTGCTTGGGGGCTCAAAAGAGGTGCTCGTCCGCTTCTCTTCCCTGCTGTCCCCAACTGTGTTGTGAGAAGATGTTCGCAGTTCTGTGAGCATTTGAAGGATGTGTGCAGCGAAGAGGGAGAGGGATTGTTGAGGGTGGTTCACAGATTCATAACTGGGGGCAATGAGATGAAATTGAGCAAAGGGAAAATGAGGTTGGATATCTAGACAAACTTCTTAAGTGTCTGTTAGATCATTTGTGAAAGAGTCTCCCAGAGGTAACCACAGATGCTCTGTTGGTTGAGTCATTTAAAAAGTATCTGTCTAGGTCATCATATGCTCCCTATTACTGTAGCATCTAAAAAGCAACCACAGAGGTTTAGTAAATTGGGCCAACAGGGACCTGGGGAGGTCATTTTGAACTCAAGGGACAAGTGATTCTACTTAAAACATCCCCAGAAGACATCTATCAAACAATAATGAGCTTCAAAACCCCTCATGAGGAAAAGAACTATTATTTTCCCACCATAAATACAAAAAATCAAAAATACATGGAAAGTAAATGTTTTAACCAAGTCACACAGAAATTATAGGGCAGAGATGGGAATTGAAGTCAAAGCCTTACAGACTAAATTCAACCCCAAAAGAACATTTTTCTCTGGCCCAATTGGTCTGTACAAGGAATTGGTAAGAATTTAATTATTTTTTTTTTACATGCAACACTGGTTTTATTCTGTTCTGATTACAAAGATGGACTTCTGTTTCTCCTCAGTCCCCATAAAATTTCTTATTTCTTCAAGAGATTCTTAAAAAACCCAAAGATTGATCATTATTGGTAATTTGCCAGTTCTATCAACAACAAAAAATCACTATTGCAGAGATAATAAAGGATGTATGCTTGTGATCTTTTAAATCTTTGTCACTTCAAACTTCTTGCTTGGTGTGAATGGCCACCTGCCTTGCTTCCCCTGAACGTGGGAGCCTGAGAACTAATATTAATTAGCTGATTTTATCCACCTCTTGTTCCTGTTACATCAGCCACAACTAGGAAGAAAATGAAAAACACTTGGCAATTTCTGAATGGAACTTTGTTCCTGTTTGCGTCTCTTCCAGATTGTATTGTGCTACGATGATCTCAAAGTGTTACAAACATTTGCTGAGGATGAAGTGCAAGCTCCTGTTGATGCACAAGCTAGTAAAAGAGAGAAAAAAATTAAGAATTGTCTTTTCAGTGTAAATTGCTTGCTGAGCCATGTTTTTGGTAATTAAGATAAAACATTTAGAACTTTATTGAGACTAAACAGTGATCAGTAATCTGAGCCTGGTCTTTTGGATTTGCCAGCAGTTAAAGTACCAACACCTGTTTTGTTGATGGAACAATACAAGTTATTCTGGATTTACACCAATGACATGAGATGATGATATAAACTATGGCTTTTGAAAATCTATATTTGAAAACCAGTTACTTTCTATGTCTCTGGTTTTTGGAGAGCAGCTTTGCTTTATTTACTTTGGTGTGGGTTAGCATGTGTGATCATGATTTTATGAAAATCAAGCACCTGTTTCACACTTGGCACTCAAAATATCACAAGGCCAAAGTGATTCCAAATCTTGACTCTCATGCTGCCAGTTTGTAATCTGATCTATGCAGGTGTAACTATGCATACTCTTATTACAGCAGGACAGGAATGAACAACTCAGTCTGTAGGTAGGGAGGAAGATGGTGCAGATGCTGGTAAGGTTGGGAGACTTGATTGCCTTTTTTTTTTCCTGCCTACTGAATAATATGTAGGTCTTCCCACTGAATTTGTTCAGCTTTAGTCTATATCCTAAAAGAATTAGATTTTCTGTGTAGTATTCATCTCACACAAATTTACATGTCTAAAATTAGTTTTCTATCTGTGCAGTACTCATCTCAGTCTCTCTAAAATTGATGAAAAGAAGCAGGGATCTGCTGGGAGTCCATTTGGTGGCCTACTCTACATATCTCTTTATGGAGAAATGAACCCCTTCAGTAACTGCTTGCTTTCCTGCACTGATTCCAAAGGAAGTTTAAGTAGCATAGACTAGATACAGACAACTGTCTTTTAGACCCCAAGTTATGTGCAATATGATTTGTCTGTCTTTAGGGATCTGTTTATTTCTCACTGAATTACACATGACAATTCAGAAAGCATGGTCAGACATTATTTCTCAGTGAATGTGTTGAGCAGCTCTAATAAAAATACAAGTATAATCCATGCCATCCTCAAAGGCACTCAGAAAATGCATGCATGTCTGGTCCTGACTTGCTAACAACCATAAAGACAGCAGTTGGAAGCATTTAATACAGCTGTATGAACCATGCACTCTCAAAAAGCTTCATCTGCTGTATTTCCTCCCAGTGGCAAATAAAAAAAAAAATCCACTATAATTAGGGCATAATTCTGTTAAATTTGTGCAATAAAAGCATTATTAAAAGAAAGAAAAGATTGCTCTTATAGGCTGCGTTGCAATGGAATCAAGCATAGCTTGTTAGAGTAATTTTTGTTTTCATTGCATTTCTTGGCTATTGTGTTACCCCTGAAATGCTGTAAAGGAAGAAAAAGGCAGGGTAGATGGAATTTTAAAGTGACTCCTTTATTCAATATTGAAATCTCATTGGCTACATGTGTGCAGAGTGAGGTCTTGGAGGATTTGTAAGCTGTGTGTATTACTGAAGCTCAGTTTCTTGAGACCAAATTTCCCGTGTACACAACCTGCCTACAAATCCCATCAGCCTTCCTGGCCAGTTGTACCTGGACCCTTCTACCACAGGCTGTGTTGCCTCCTAATATTTATCATATAATGTCGTGACAAGGCAAAGAGGACAGAATGAGAATTTGAAGCCAGGAAGGAATGCCTTTGAGGTCATAGCCAACATTTTCCAAAGCTAAAAAAATCACTTCAGCAAGGTTAGTGGGGAAGTTTAGGAAGTTAAATTAATGTCAAATCTGCCCCAAGTTTACCCTTTGCAGGAGTATAGACACAGACATCCTTCCTATTAAGATCAGCAGCAGAAAGCTTTGAGAAGCATTGATGTTCGTTAGAACATGACATTTCCTTAACTCCTGGGGAGAATAACATTTTACCAGGCTATAGAGCATGTCTATACTACTCTTCACACCTCTCAAAGCAACACCTTCAGTCTACTGTAGATGCACTGAAGAACTACCTCTCTTCGACTCAACTGTCAACATTAACTACAGAAGCATAAAGTGTGATATGCAGAATCTACTAGAAAAGATACTTCTGCTGAGCTCCAAATGTGCAGATTTAAATTGCTGGGAAAGACTTTAAGAGCTCATTTAAAGCATTACTGTCTGAATTTGCAACAGAGGTCTTAGGGAGAAGTCCACATCTGAGCTGAACTAGGCAAATTTGTCATCTTTTCCCATATTATTTACATATGAGTGTCTGAGACCAGTGGAAATAATGGGAACTTTGGGATGAAACCTTCAGAAAAATCTATTCTTTAATACCAAAGAGAAGATCTCTTCTTCCTTTAAACTCTGAGGGTGAGATTCATCCAACAAACACTGTTAGGATTCAGTTGCAGCACTGCATCTGTGAAGATAGTGCCTTTACATAAGCTGTGTATTGAAGTTCCCATTAAGTCAAGGCAGACCTTATCAATACAACCAACAGAGCTTGAGCAGGTAGCAAGATCACTTTGGAGCAGACACCTTCACCTGATCATCTGGACAGATTGTTAGATATGTTGACTTGGGAAAAGATTCAGTTCCCTACACATATTGTGTCACTTCTGACACAGTTAAGTTTTTCCATTTGGCCTCCAGTTTCTGCTCCAGACCTTGTGGGTCTCCTGGAAGGCTTCTGTCACATCTGCCAGTGTTGTGCAGATGTCTTAGGAATGTTGAGGCATCTGAAACATCTCTAAAAGCCTGGGTTTAATAACTAAATCTGGAGTTTTGTCTAAATCTGAAGCTGAATCCTATTATAGTAGCAGAATTCAGTTGCCCTAACACAGGCTTCTTATGCCATTTGAGGTACTTCTGGATATCCAAGACATCTGCACAACACTGACAGATATGACATAGGACTGATGGAAACCAGCAGCCTTCTGGAGTGGCAGCTGGAGGCCAGAGGGGAAACCTATGAGGTCTCAGATGGCACAAGATGTTTGTGAGTGACTGAATAGATCTTCGTGTATCTATATTGGAACCAATTTCCTCTAGTTCCTTTCATAGTCAAAAAAGGGAAATAGGGGGCTCAATTTATATTCCTAAACTTAAGCCTTCAGTGACATTGGAGATACCCTAGGTTTTCCACCTGGCTTCCAGCTGCCAGACCAGGTTGGCACTGTTCTATAGATCCTGAGACATAGGACATTAGGAAAAAGTTCTTTACTAAGAGATTGGTGGAACACTGGAACAGGTTGCCTAGGGAGCTGGTGGAGGCCTCATCCCCGAAGACATTCAAGGTCAGGCTTGATGAGGCTCTGAGAAACCAGATCTATTTGAGGATGTCCCTGCTTAATGCATGGGGGTTGGAGTAGATGACCTATGGATGTCCCTTCCAACCCAGGGCATTCTGTGATTCTATGATTCTATAACTTCCAGACTTACGTGGCTGTCTCAGGTACCCTGGGACCTCAGCACACATTGAGATGAGCTAAATGGCCAACAAAACATTGTTTATAGGCTCATCATCTCTTGATAAGCGGTTGATGATTTTGGAAGTGGTTACCACTTTTCTGGCACAGTGGCCTTCGACTAGTTGAAGGTATGGCCTCTCCAAAAACAGAGACCCATGTTTCCATTCTGCAAAGAAAAGACCTTGGAAACTTTTTGTTTGTTTGTTTCAAAGACAGATGAACTTGAAATGAAATAATAATAATAATAATAACAACAACAACTTATCATCATCATCATAACTACCTGCAATATTAATTTTAATTTTATATTAGCAATTCAAACTTCATGGTCTGCTTTAAAAATAATATATGGAATTATAGACCAATTATGATGCAAAAATTAAATGTTAATAACATTAATCTTTTAATTCATCATGACATTCAAATGGAAAAGAAGCTTGGTCAGTATGGATTGTCTAGCTGAAGACTCTGGGTCTAAATGCAATGGCCTTTTTCAGTGACAACTTGTAAATTTTTCCACCTACAAAATGGAACTTATTTTCCAGTGTTGATTTTGCAAAATAAGAACGTTTTGTCCTTTCCTAGGATTTTTTAACCATGTTCCTTTGTGGCTTGGCCTGTAGTTCCCTCTCCTGCAAAGCCATGTCATGGCCCTGCTTCCATGAGCAGGTCTGAAGATGAGCCAGAAGTAGCTGGTCTGATCTCTGTTGTGATTCCTGGTTGTGTTTCATGCAGGAAAGAAGGACTGGGACTGAGCACAGGTTGGTTAAAGAATGTATTCCCCAGGTGCAACCCCTTCACTGATGGTTTGTAGTGATATGTTCTCTCATCTGCTGGCAAAAATGAGCACAGTTCTCTCCTCTCTGAGTTTACACCAGTCCTGTGCAATCAGGGAGGACTGCAGAGCAGATTAACTCAGCTGAACAGCCTGCTGCACAGTTTTAAAGATTTTTTTTGTTGTTTTTCCTCTCTCTCTTTGCATCTGCCAGTTCGCATGGTGCAGTCTTTTGCTTTGCTACCCAGGCTGAGAAGTGTCCACAGCGATCACTTTTCACCAAATTGCTGAAGGGTGAAATTTCACCATCTCTGCCAGAAAAGAACGGTTGTTTTAATTTTTTATTATTGTTATTGCCCGCCCCTTAGGAAAATAGCATCATTTCTCTTGAGAATCAGATCCTTTGGAAAACAGAAGGACTTTTTTCATTCCTTTACCTCAAATGGAAATCTGTCATACTCTCTCACTCTCCCCCCCAAATACAGCCACACTGTCCAGTAAAGCAGCAAGTCTTTTCTGAAGCCAAGACATATAAGTGCATAATTGGTGGAAAGAGATGCTACCAAGAGGCTAAAGCTCAGTCCTGAGAATCAGGACAACTGGTTTATTGTCATAGCTCCATCCGTGTGTCACAGACAGCCATTTAACCTCTGTGAATGTTTAGTTACCTTTCTGTACTTGTATTTAATTATAAATGATTTATAATTTACCAAGCATGAATTGACAAATTCATGTTTAGTAAAGATTTGATGACTCAGACAAAAAATGATCTGTGCTATAAAATGGAAAAATATTAATGAAAGGTACTGATATTAATGTAATGTACTACAGGTATCATTCGATGTACTACAGGTATCATTTAATCTACTACTGAAGATTTCTTTGTAGGCTTCTTGCCGAGCTACTGTTCAATCTTTTCCATTTCCCTGACAGTTTGAAGTTGCTTTCTTTCTGAATCCACAGCTTTTATCCAACACAAAGGAGTGTTTTTTTCCTTTTAAGGCCCCCTCCCACCACATTGGTTCAAACTTTATGGGCTGCTGTCAAATGCAGACCACGATGTAATTCAGCATGACACATGACAAGCAAAGATGTTTTGAAATACCTGAGACTATTAGATCCAAAAAACTTTCTGTTAAAGTTTTTTATAACCACATAAATATTCCTCTATCTGACCAGAGTCTCAGAGGAATAAATACCCCATTAGAGGAAAAACAAAAAGCCCAGGTATTTCACAAGTATGGGGTTATTAAAAGCAAAAAGGGTAAACAAAAAATAAAAATAATCTATTACTGTACATGTTATTCTCATGTTAGAAATAACAAAACCCAGTAATATATTAAAAAAAAATGCACAAGCTTAGCTAATCATACTGAAAAGAGATAATAGAAGGTACAGATATCACAGGACATTAGAAACATTTAAGAGTTTTTCACAGTGAAAAGGCTGATGGAAAAATGAAAGGAATTTATTGAGAGAGTGTTGGAAGACTGGTAAGGTTGTTGGAATCAAGCTCAAGGTACAAAAGTCAGTCAAGGTGACACTTAGATATGTTTTTTCACTTTTCTGATATTACACTGTCGATATAATCTGAATGAAGACAGATTTAAGGGAGTCAGGCAGAAGGACTAGTTAAAAAACAGTGCAGCAGGGTCAGGGACAAGGGATGAAATGCTAACAGCCATATGTTAACCGAAGGTGTGGAGAATGGCTGAGGATGTTTGAGGGCTGGGAACGTGTCAGGTAACAAACAGGAAGAGTAGATGATGGGTAAAGTAAATCTTGGATTAAGTTTTGGAGCAGATAAATATCATCCTAATGAACAGAAGTGAGAGATACCTGGGCTGATTGGAATATAACTACCTGGAAAATTTCTGTTGTGGGAAGGAAAGAGTAAATGAAGAATTGTTCATCAAAAGGAGACTGGAAAAGACACTGAGAAGCAAGCTATTTGAACATACAGATTTTTCCACATAAAGAGATAAGGTAGTAAAGATGCTAGTCCAGAGCTTGGGATGTGTAAGTAGCTCCCCAAAACTCTCCATCGTGTTAGAAGTACTAGAGTGGCTGGAGCCAAGTATGGAATGTGACATACTCAAGCTGGGTTGATTGTGCACTGATCCACTAATACTGTAGACTACTGTTACAAATCCATACCTGCTAAAGATCAGATGGAGCTGTGTAGAACAAAAATTTAAGAAATTAATTTCCTCAGTCCACTGACTTTTTGTGAATCAGAAGTAAGATGATGAGACTGGGTGGTTCTCCAAAATCTCTTTGAGATGGAGTGTTCACTGGTTAAAAAAGTGGCTTGATGACCAGGCCCAAAGAATGATAGTAAATGGAGTTAGATCCAGTTGGTCGCTGGTCATGAGTGGCATCCCCCAGGGCTTGGTACTTGGGCGAGTTCTGTTTAATACTTTTATTTCACAGACTATTGTATTCGACCCTTTCTCGCTTTATGGTGACCAGTAACTTCTGTGTGCAAAGCTCTTTTTTTTATTTCAGCATCATTCTAGGTCCTTTTCACAATAACTACTTGCCAGGATATAAACACCACCGTGGAAACAACCTCATTCCTTGTTTGCATATTTTCTTGCAGCAGTGTTGACATATTGTTTTTTAAATTTGATTTATCAAGATATTCAGGTTACTCTGTCTGGTTGTCTTGGTGCTGTCACTTTGTGCCTTTCTACCCATGTAGTTAATTTTAATGTATTATACTGTCATTGATTTTATATTTGTTTTCAGACCATGAAATGGTTGAATAATCAATTTTGTTCCCCATGAAATTAATTTGAAAAAATTCTAGTCAGTGCTTGTTCTTCTATGAAGCCTGTCTGGTGGGTGATGAAGCCCTGGAACAGTCTGCCCAGAGTGTAGTCTTCTTCTCTGGAGACTTTCAAAACCTACCTGGATGTGATTCTGGGCAACCTGCTCTAGGTGACCCTGCTTCTTTGGCAGAAGGGTTGGATGAGATGCTCTTCAGAGGTCCCTTACAAACCCTGATATTCTGTGATTTTGGGATCTTTTTAATATTTATTGTCCATTTTTTGTTTCATTGAATGGTTGCTTTCTTGTTATGGAATTTCCTTAAAATTCAGACGTTTGTTGGGGTTTTTTTTGAGTGTGTTTTAGAATATGTGATAGTAATTTTAAATGCCTTCAGGTATATTAGGTTACCTACACAGTCTATCAAATGGACTAGTAATCTCATCACAGAATCACACAGTCAATTGCTGATGCTAATTTTTAATAATCTTAGCATAACAAAGAAATTATAGAAAAGGAAAATATGCTGGTGTCATACCAGTGAATTTAAAAACAGAGATAAATGAACTGACAAGAAGGATAGACTGATTACTTTGAAGTTGACCCCAGAAAAAATACTAGAAAAGTTGCCATAAGACTAATTTAATAATGACTTTTAAAATTACAGGATATAGAGCACTCCTCAGTGTATAAATTCTTTGAAGACACAAATTGTTCAAGTCTTATTAGATAAACAGAAACGTATGGAGACCTGACCCTACACTGTACGGTTTAAACAGTTTTGCAGTTTCCATTACTAAATGGTCTTATGCTATTTGTAGGATTTAGTTTGTTCCTAATTATTGCTAAAAATTAAGTTCGTTGTCATTAATCCTACTAACCATGGGATTTTCTTTGATGTCTTTAGCTTCCCTTATCAATTTTCTACACTTTATAATGTTTAATTTATATTGCTGTGTGTGTCAAGGTCCCTTTCTTTCCAGTTGTCACATGTTGCATTCTTATTTCTAATTAGTGTGTTTCCTTTGCCTTTGAACAAAGTTTTACTCAAAATTGGACTCATAGCTTCATAAACTCCTTTTAAAAAAACCCCGATGTTCATTGTCATTTTTCAGATTTTCCCCCCACCCCTACTTAATAGATTTCATTCTCATTTCCCAGTTTTGAGAAATGAATTATTTTGGAGAGTCAACATTGTTTATTATTGGTTTGTCCTGTCCTCTGTCTGTATGGAGTGCAATCTAATAATAACAGTTGGTCCCTAGGCTAGCACCAACTGCCAGCCCATAATTAATTCATCTTTATATTTTTCTTAAATTTGAAGAGAAGTTTACTGCTGGCTGCATATGTCTCACAAATTGAAGTCCCCCATTAAAAAGATATTTTTTTCTTTCTTTTTTTTTTTATTATTATGGATAGTTGCTCAGGGAGTAAGTCAGACTGTTTGATTTACTGATCTGTGACATCTCCTGCTTTCTCAAATACCTCATCCAGACTTTTCAAGACAGCAGATATACATATGCAGATGTAACACATTAGCACGATAAACAGTAAATTGTGATCCTAAATTTCTAAACTTTCAGTAATATCAAAACCAAACTGCTCTAAAGGGAATGGAACCAGTGAAGCCCATACCATATATGCCTATATCTCCAAGACTATGGTCCCACCTTCCATGTGGCCCCATGGCAATATTTCTGGTTCCTCCCCAGGACACTGTCCTCCCACATATCAATCACATCTCTGTCCCAGTACCTGATCCTAGTTATTTTTCAGCTTGTCTAGCTTTTCAATCAGTACTTGATGAATTTGGATTGACCTGGGCATATTTGAAGTGACTGGCTTCACAGACATGTGGAGACAGGCTTTCCTCTTCTTTTTCTCCTCTTGCTACCTCTTTGTTAAAATAGATTTAACTTAGCCAAGAATTTCATAAGCTGTTGGTAGAGATGGGGACCAATGGGCACACGAGACATATGGGACTGTTGTGTCAACCTCACCTCCTTATGCACTTAGAAATAGTAAGAAAGCCATCAAGAAAGTAAGAAAGCTACCACTGTGTGGTACCCATCACTCCTTCTCTTGTTCATTTGCTTCTTCCTTAAGCAGGTTACAGCTGAAGACTTTAATACAGTATTTGTGACAACTAGCTTCTAAATTTCAGTTATATAGCAGTGCTGTAGCTCAGTGGGAGCTGTTGGCACCTTACCTAGATTTTTTCTACAGATTAAAAAAAAAACAAAACAAAACAAAAAACCTGGCTTTTTATATTGTCACACACTTTGTCTAAACTCTTGAGTTTATCAACAGTTGAATAAAGTTCCGTATACTTCAAGCCAGTCTTTTCCAAATCTTCTTCCTGCTGATTTTACTTTTGGTTTATCTTCCTCTTGGCCACTAAAAAAATCCTCCTGGATAAAAGTTAGCTCTATTCTTGAGATCAGTTATCATGTTCTTAAAACTATATCCTATTTTATACATAAATGTAATCCTGTAGTGATGGAGCCCAGGTTTCCATAAAAATGAGATCTCAAACTCAACATGCTGTTCACCTCCTGCACTTTCAGCCTTCAGCCTGAGGCATGAGGGATCCTAAAGTGAAGTCTGGACAGCTACCGATGCAAATCAAGCCCAGCCTTTGTAAAAATGAGATAGGGAAAAATTCTAAGTAATCCTAGGGTGATAAAGCTCTCCTGTGTGAAATATAGGTGAAAACCTACAAACTCAATGTCATTGGGTGAGTTTTCCTATGAGTTCCTGGCACTGCTTACAGACAAAAGGTGGAGTAACATGGAGAGAGTAAAAATCTGTTAAAAATGAAAAGGCAAAAGGGACTCAGAATTCAAATTCATATGATAGCCAAACCATGTGCACTGTTATGTTAGGAGGAGCTCTGGAATAGTTGCAAGTTAGCTCTCTGCTCCTACAGATACATAGTCTATAATTTTATCCTTTGCTTCCCTGTGGAAGAAAGGTTCTTTGGAGGCTCAGCAATTTTCTACATATGTTTTCTCTTTCAAACTCATCTCTTGACTAATCTAAGTTCACTGGAGGTGGCCTGAACAGTGAATTAGCCTGTAAATCATGTATTTACCTCACACTGAGATCTAGTCATATGGTTTTGATAGCTGGTAGTTTGTATAGCTTCAATGAGTACCTTCTTTCCATCTATTTTTTTTCCTTCCTTTTTACAATGACCGAATCATGGACATAGGGCTAAAATCTGTTGAAGCAGCTTGACTTGCATTACTGTAGATGTAGTCCAAAGTCTCCTTCAAATGCATTTTAAAGGAAAAATAAGCAATGATGTGTTAATATGTTATTGTAAAAGGACTTCTTACATGCCACTGGCGTTCAGCCACACCACTGTCAGATTTCGGCCTTTGATCTCAGAGTTCTCAGGGCAAGCAACTATGGGAGATCTCCAGCGAATAATTTAGGATGTTCAATACATCTCTGAATGTATTGCCTGTCCAAATCAGTACCCAATAAATTTTCCATTGCAGCTTTAATGGGCTTAGTGATCTCTGTTATTCTGGAAAAAAACCCTTTCTTTTGAATAGAAGGCAAATTATCCCTGGCTATTTGTGTTGATAGTGCAGACAGTGTGTGGTTTTATTAATTTGGAGTATGTCTGGTTTGCTATTCTCTCTTACAGCTTAAACACTGGGTACTCAAGAGACCTTTACTGAAAACTTCAATACTTCAGACTTATGATGCAGTTTCCAGCAGATCAGAGATTTTCTCCAGTTTTCCTTTTTTCTTCCTTTTCTTGTTGTCTTAGTTTCTGTGTAGGTGGGTACTGGAAGCTAAACGCTAAGCTGTGTATGCACAGCACAGTGGGGCTCTGATTCCTTTCAGATTTGAGCATGGCAACAATAAACAAAAAATAATAACATTGGCCTATTTGACACCTCAGTTTTGGCCCCCTGTGCCTACCTCGTGGAAATTAACTGCCCAGCTGGCAACTCTCCTTCCTTCTGAAACAACTCTGAAGTCAGGAGCTGTTTTGTGTGGGGTGACTGGGAATGGAGGTATGCCTTTCCAAGCAGGAGAAACTGTCCTGCACCATGGGACTTCTGAATGGTTTAAGTGTGCGGGTGTAATCTGCATCTTCTCAGGAAAAAATGCCTCAAAGTCAAGACTCTCCTTATGCTCAGAAGCATCTCAAAACTGGAAAGTGTATAGCAGTGGTAGTATAAGGGAAAAACTAAACCACGGGGATAAGCCTGGGGAGTTCCCAATATCTTTCACCCTGCTTATTAAAGATCTGCACGAAATCCTACTCACCGGTGTTTCCCTCTTTCACCTGGAGGCAGAAACTGCAGGCAAATCATAATTTATTACCTTATTGCACTTGCCTCATATTTTCTTAAGATCCATGGAGAAGTCTGAGATCACTCCTGCCTTCTCTGTTTTGAAAGCCTGTGGCCCTGAATTCTGCAAAAGAGATTTTAGTAGTGATTATTCATTACAAATTTCTCCTTTAAATCTACCAAGAATAAATAAATGGAGCTCCTACACATACTTTCCCTCTTCCCTGATTCTTTTTTTTTTTCCTTTCTTTTCTTTCCATAGAGCTTTTCCCATCTCTAAGTCATTTACTTCTGGGTGTTGCTGGTTTAATTCAGTCATTTTAATATTGTGAGCACTAAAGAGAATAGGAGCAGGAATCAGGTTTGTGCTGTTAGATTGATAAACAGATGCTAAGCCGATGTGACACAGATGCTACTGCTGAGCCAGGAAAAGCAGGTCAAGGTTATTAGGAGAAAGTGTAGTACTGTCTCATAGCTGTAAGCAAAAAGGCCCCACATGGAGCCAGCTTTTTCTCTCTCCCTCTCTCTCGCTTTCTCACTCTTGATTATCTGGTGGTGGTGCATGTTTCAGGAACTTTTTGGTTTTTAATTAATCACTGTAAAAGCAGGAATCATTGAAGATTTTGCACATCTTTCTAAATTATATTTAGAACATAGCTTTTAACCCTCACAAATGCATGGTGTGAGTTGCTGGCTCTTCTGGTTTTTAGGGGTACTGAATTTCTCTTGCAGAACACAATAATACTAGGGCAACAATTCTCGAATATCATCCTGATAAATTTTAAGGCTCCGTGGCAATATTGGGTGAAAACCTTGGACTTCTGCTAGGAGGATCTCAGACTAAAAATAGAACAATGTATTTGGACTGTGAAAATAGCTTTTGTTTGCAATAGGAGCAATATTTCATGTAGATATGGCTTAAGAAAAATAATTTGTACCATGAAGGGGAAAAGTTTAAGAAGTGTAAAAATTGATTGCTTTTCATTCCTGTACACCTACTCTTCAGGTAAAATACTAAATATTGGGTTGGATGTGAAAATTCACCATAGGGTATTTGATGGTTCTGGACCATATTATGAGTGGATGATTAGATGGTTGAGAAACTGGCTAGATTAGGCTGAAAAAGCAGTGCTGAATAGGTTGTACTCTACCTGGAGATCTATCCAGGGATACTTTTCCATGACCTGAAGAAGACACAACATACTGTCATCAAGTCTGTGGATGACACCACACTGAGGAGATCAGATATGCTAGAGGGCAGGGCTGCTATCCAGAGGGATCTAGACAAGCCAGAAAAATAGCCCTACAGCAATCTCAAGCCAGCCAGCAAGGGCAATTCTTGTCTTCTACATAGAGTGAGTCAACTCTCTGCATCCATGCAGGCTGTGGTTTGACTGGCTGGGGAACAGATCCTCAAAGAAAGACCTGTTGGTTGTAGCAGGCCTAGCTCTGTAAAGAGTTGCATGGATGGAAGGATGAGAACTGATAATCACATATTGAGGTGAATGCTGCCTTGGATAACGGGTATCTCTCCCAGCTACTAACACAGAGTACCCATGTAGTGCATAGGAATTAGTGGTTGAAGTAATTGTTAACTTAGAGGTCTTTTTTCACTTGAAATCCTTGTTTTATTTTATGTTTTATGTATATAAGTTTTATATGGCCTATGTGTATATAGTAGATAAAAGTCTAAGTGAAGTGTAATATCTATCTATCTATCTATCTACCCACCCTGTATGTATCCACATCCATATTATTGGATTTTCTGCAATGTTTATATTATCAATCCTGTCAGAACAAAACATTCCTGGAATTATATGTGCCTCAGTGACCATTTTTCTGGAAACATTACGTGGTTACATTTGGCAAGAAGAGCAGCTACACAATAGAATGAGCAGGGATCGTTATAGACATCTGTATCATTTCAGCAACAAATCTGTCCCAGACATTATTCATAAATTCAAAAGCTTCAACCTGGGAGAGTCCATTAGATAATTCAGTTTCTCATCCTGCATACTACAGGCCACTGCATTTCATCAACTATTCTCTGTGTCAAGACCAGTAATTTGTGTTTGGCTAAAGTAGTTCATATTGAGAGACAATTTGACCTAATCTGAAGACATTAAAATTGGAGACTCCATCAGCTGTCCTGGCTGCTTATTTCAGTACTCAAAAGTCATGACTGCTTTTTGATTTCAATTTGTATGCCTTTAACTTATAGTCAGTCTTGTTATGTGTTTCTTTGCTGGCTCAGTTGTCCCACACTTTGATTCATTATCTCTGGACCTCAAAATATATGTGTGTGTGCTATTTTTTTCCTCTGGGGTGCTTGCAGTTCTTGATATTTTTTCAAGTTCTTGTACACCATAAAAGGATGTATTTCTTCAGTATATATGTGGATACTGGAGAGCAGGACTGGCATAGAGAAGGGATTAAAATGAAGGGATGAGCTGGCAAGAACTTCAAGAAATTCAACAGAGGTAAACTCAAATGTCTGCATCCAGGACAGAGAATTTCATGAAACTTCATGGGCTGGGAATTTAATGTCTAGGTAAAAGTTCTGTGGTAGAGGGTGCTTGATGGACAACAAGGTAAAGATGAGTAAGTGTACCCTCACAATGATGAAGGTGAACATCACACTGGGTTCATTAAAAAAAAATGTAGCAGCAGATTGATTGACGTGATTATTCCCTTCTTTTTGGCTTACAAGAAGCCCTGTATTGTGAAACTGGAGCTCATCCCATGGAGGTCTTTAAGGTAGTTGGAGACTAAAGGACATTTTGTGCAAGGCTGAAGGAACCAGGTCTGTTCCACCTTGAAAAGGACAAGGAACAATCTAATTTCTGTCTTCAGCTACCTAATGGGAGTTTGCAGAGAAGACAGAGACAGATTCTCATCAGAGATGCCCAAAGACAAGATCAAAGATTAACATTACAATAAATTAAATTATAATTATATATTAAAAAAAACTCCAATCAAACAAACAAGCAAACAAAAAAAAAAAAAAAGAAAAGAAAAAAAGAAAAAGAGAGGGAATTATCAGATATTGGCAGCTTGGGTCCTGAAAGGCTGTGGAATCTTCATCCTTAAAGATACTCCATACCAAACTTGACAAGATCTTGAGCAACCTGATATAATGTTGTCGTTCACTCTGGTATAAGTAGGAGATTGAACTACAATCCTCTGGAGACTCATTACAACCTTTTCCATTATTTTGTTATTTTTGTGTTTTTCACTTTCTTTTTCAATAAGTTGTTTGCAAAAAGTAGAGTAAAACTCAAGACCTGACTGTGACTTTAACTCCTCTAAGCCCCCCTTTTATGAGTTACAACTGAAAAAGTAAGTTAACATGTTTATTGTATCTATGGCTATGTGTTATTTCAGGGATTTTTTTTCTTAATAGAACTTGCTGGAAATTTAAAAAAAAAAAGAGTAAAGCTAATTTTTAGACTAGCAGCCAAAGCAGGATGAAGATGACCTTATTTTGACTTATTCTGTTGTAGTGCCTCATGGGATTTTGGATGCTTTTGTGGTCTGTGAGACCTGTGGTAGACAGGGTCTTCTCTCAAAATATGGAGCAGTGGATATGTCCTAGGGTCTTACATCTTAGAACAACATGAGAGATTTAACATGACTGAGGAATCCAAACTGTGCTGGAGGAAGTTATAAAAAATGGAAGCTGCAACCCCTTGCATGACCCCATAGGCATTTTCTGAATCAAATTATTGTGGGAGAGGTTTTTGGTACAACTTATATTTTGTTTTCTGAAAAGATCCCCAACTTTTTCCACACTTATTTTTTCGAAGCAGGATTTTCAATCAGCCTGTCTTTTAAGAGTCTGATTTATTCAGTTTTTTTAGAGATGAGCTTATTACACCCAAGCCATCTGCGGAGTCCTTTTTGGGACTTGTTTATTAGTACTTTAAGCACAGTGAATGTTTACCACAAAGATCTAACTCAGTTTTAGTGATAGTCAAGACCATCATCAGACTAAAATCAGTAGGATCTGCAGGGACCTGTTGGTTTGGAGATACACATCTGCAGTAAGGCCATAAAATTCCTAGTTCTTATGTTAGCCAACAGATTTTATAATCATAAAATTGGCTAGATTTGAATTCAGAAGTGGAAACACAAGAAGGCTTTTTGGAAAAACAGAGCATAAAAACATAATAAACACAAATTTCCACATCTTCTCATGAACATCCCCTACTACAGATTTACAGTCATTTTCTTTTGAAAAGTGAGGCTTGCATCTTTTCCAACCTGCTTTTTCAAGTCTCCTCTTTTATATTGTTACTGCTTTAATGTGATAGTTAACTGTTGTGAATTTATTGTTAATCAAGCCCAGAATATTCTCTTCTAAACAGACTCCTTTAATGAATGTGGAAGAAAAGGAAAGAGATGGAGAGAAAATGAAAGATAAATGAAGAGAAGGAGAAAAAGAGAGAAAGATTAATTCAAGTAAGAAAGAAGAAAAATAGGATAATCATTCCCTTTATGATGAAAGAACCAAACTAAAGAGAATTTCAATTTTAATGACTGGAATTGGCTCAGAGAAAACGCTAGAAGAACAAATATGACTCCTTAACCACTTCTTTCACCTTTTAAAAGAGAAGGGTATCATGGATCCACAATATAAACCTGCCCCCTCCATGTGTATTCGAGGCTTTAACTCTTGCACCAGCATGTTTCCAAGGACACTCACTGGTTTCTCAGCTGAGCCATTTAACCAACAAATTATCAAACCAGTTAGATGAAAACACAATAATAGTTAATCAGCTTTTACAAGCTCACACATCAAACTCCAACTGTAAAAACACTTCATTAGTGGCTTCTCATTTGTGTGGCTTTTCTCCACATCTCCTGTGTTTCACTTTGAATATTTCTACGAGATACAAGCCAGTCAATAAATGCTTGAACTCCTCTGTTTCTTTACTAAGGGACCCCTCTAGAGCCTATTAACACCCGTTTTATGGAAAACAGAGCAGGTAGCTACCTCTACCATGTGTTGTCACTCTCTAAAAGGCTGTTAATGCTTTGTGTTTCAGGGCATAACAAAGTAAGGCATTCCTAGGGAAAAAAAAAAAAAGGCCAGTAGGTAAAAAGTAAATATGCTAAGATAGCAGTCCCATAGAATAGGACTGACGAGGAAACTGGAAGAACTGGGACAGCCATTTTACCAGTACCCCCAGAAAAAGAAATACTTTCTAACACTGCGTTTTTGTTGGTGTAGTTTATATCCTCCATGTAAAGAGTGGAATTGTAGCAGAGAGGAGCTGTACCAAAAAACAGGTCTTCCCTGACTCTGTAAGTAGGTCTACAATAGAATTTTTTTCCAGGTTTCTTAGTGGTAAGGAAGCATATGATTAGTCTAATTTTAATTGATTATGTCCTGCCCATCAGGATGTTTGCCTCCTCTTCTTTCTCCCTCAGATAATTTTCAAATACACTGGCTGAGGACAGAAAGGCATGATGTTACTCACAAAGTTTTTGGAAACTGGCAGATGGGGAAAGGAAGGATAACCAACAGTGTCCTTACTATGGGAAAGAGAGTTTAAATCGCTTCTTATCCCAATGTGAAAGCAGTCTGCTGGCCAATCAGCACAAGCAACAGATCGCCCAAACTCCCAGAAGTAGGAGAAAGTACAAGATTGTGTACAGAAGGGTGAGTGAATAGGAAAAACAAGATGAAGGTAGGCAGACAGAAATCAAGCTTAATTCTTGGTCCTAGAAGATGTTTTACTTGTAAACAGCTGTTATTTTGATAGCAAAACATTTCAATATAAAGACTATAACTGAGTTTCCACACATGAAGTGCTTTGCAAGGAGTAATTGGAGCTACTGGAGTTATACGAGATCAGGTCTTCAGCTCAGAGAAGTAACATATAAGCTTCCCAGGGTGAAATGCATGTGCCCTAAGTTAAATGTCTGCAAGCTATCTGTTTAAACCTGAATCTGCCACCCTATGGCTCCATTTGTAGTCAGTGAAGAGCAACAAGCTCCTCTTAAGGTGATCCATGTATCCTAAGATAAATAGAATGAATCTGCCTCAGAAGGCTTCCCCCCATTGACTCTGACAGGAGCCTAGGGTAGCTAGCTTAGAATAGGTGTCTAACTTCTACCTGTTAGTTAGGAGATGCAAATCTTACCCTTGGTGACATAAATGGGTTTCAGATCACTTCTTAAGTCAACCTGTGATGCAATGAAACCGAGTTCAAACAGACTGGGGGAAAAATGGTTCCAATTTACAGTGTAGGAGAAAAGAATTGTTAATTTCTTTCCGCACAGCTACATATTGTGAAATTTTTTGCTTACTGAAGGACATATAAAGTTGTCAAGGACGTGAGCAGCAACAGAGTTACACTTTTGTCTAACCGGGTTTTGGTTTTGCTTTTCATTTCTATGCCTTTGTCATCAATGTTTAGAAAGAAACAATCCTCTCCTTTCTCCCTTCAAAATATTAATTTGAATTAAAAACCTCATAAATTTAGCCTCAGTAGAGTCATCTCCTCTTTGCACCTTTTGTCATAAGAACTTGAATCCTTATTTATTGGAACAAACAGCAAAAATGAGGTTCAACTTGCAGTGGTTTAATACTCAGGGTTTGTGAGTTTTGAAATGATCTATCTCACTGCAAAATCTGCCCTTTGGGAGCTGTTGGTTAGGTACATAAATTATTCAGACAGGAAACAGAAACAACACTGCACAATATATAATGAGCTGCAATCACAGAGCATTTGAATGATACTTTTGCTGGTGATAGTTTCAGTTTATGTTACAGATGACAGCTAAATGTTGTTAAAGGACTGTGTTTCAGATGTTAATAGGTAAGTGATTTGCTAACAGAGGAGAGGCTAAAAGGTTAATGAAAAAAAAAAGAAAAAAAAAAAAAGTAAAAATAAAAGGGGGTATCCTTCCTGGGTTTTACAGGAGCAAGGAAACCTGTTGTTCATTACTGAGTATGTGTCCTAGATCATTCACAGCTGGAAGTCCTACCCAGAAGAGATTTTTTATTCCAATTTTTGTAGTAATTGTTTGGAACATCAACCCAATATGAACTGGCAAGCCAAATAATTCCCTCCTGATGGGCCATTATGTAGTAGCAACCGAGGAGAAGTTAAGAGTCTAACCTAAGCTAATGGCTTAGGTATGCTTCATATCAGGAGAAAGAGATGGGTGTCATCTAGCTATCATGGACAGCCTTTTTAGGATGGGGCAAAAAGCTTTCTGGAGACACTTATCTGAACCTATTGGCCTAGGCTTTGCTTTCTGACAGCAAAGATAAAAGGAATTAATTCCACTGTGAAGATTAATTTCCTTGACCTTTCCTTCTACCACCCAAGTTATTTTTCTAAAACCAGTTCTATTGATTTCGGTAGCCATCTTTGAAGCGACCCAGTTCAAGATCAAGCACAGATCTGACTTTTCCTGGTTCAGGTTGTTTAAATGTTATCATACTCCCCTGGAAAGGTTTTGAGCTAAGTCTAGAGAAGAGAAGGCTCAGGGGGGATCTTGTTAACATATATAAATACCTGAACAGATGGTGCAAAGAGGACAGACCCAGGCTCTTTTCAGTGGTGTCCTGTGACAGGACCAGAGGCCATGAGTGCAGACTGAAACATGGGAGGTTCCTCTGAACATCAGCAAACATTTTTTTTGCTGTGAGGGTGGCCAAACACTGGAACAGGTTGTCCAATGAAGTGGTGGATGCCCCATCACTGGCAGTGTTCAAGGTTAGGCTGGACAGGGCTTTGAGTAACCTTTTCTACAAAATAGACCTTCAATCTATCAAAGAGAGTTTTTTTTGGTAAAGAGCCAATTTAAAACTAACTGTAAGCAAATGGCCTTTTCTGTGAAGGGCAGAATCTGAACCAGGTAATTAAAAATAAAATGAATGACTAATGATTAGGTATAAATATTCTACAAAATGTACCTAAGTGGCTTTCTTCCATCTCCTACAAGCCCTGCACATTCCAGTCCAGTTCAGCTTTCTGGCTGGGTACAGTTCTGGCTGCTCCCACTCCTTCCCTCTTTGGTGAAGTCACCTTAGAAGATGGATAAACCACTCTTATTTCAGACAAGCTAGAGATAGATGACTGTAAATCTCTGAAATGGATGTGCACAAAAAGAGCTACACAGGCTGAGCAAGGGGGGATTTTCTGAAGACAAGGAACAAGATAGATAAGTGTACATCTTAATGATTAAGTCAAAGAGACTTTAAAATTTGTATTCTAGACTATGTAAAATAAATTGGTTAATTCAACTGTTTGCTTTGTTTACATTTTTGTTCACATTTTTTGTTTTTCATAGGCATTGATTTGATTGCTGTCACAAGGACATTCTAAGAAAACATTCCTAAAGAGAAGTAAATTACAAAAACAAAGGGTAAAATATTTCTGTCACTTCCTCTCATTGTTTTACTGTATGAGAACTCTCTGGAGAGTTATTCTGAGGTGTTTGGGCATTCTTGGGGTTTAGTTTTGGCAAATGTAGGGGTAATCTAAGATGCTACCACTTTGGCTCTCCATCCCGCTCCCTTGTCAGATGTAATCACCTTTCTATCAGAGCTAGGAGAATGTGTGTCAAAATTGTTTAGTTTGTAGTGCAGCATATTACTTGCTTATGAAGAGAAGTTTCAGAGGTACCTGGCTGAACTTCAGTTGGTAACCTCTGGTAACATAGAATCATAGAATGGTAGGGGTTGGAAGGCACCTCTGGAGATCATGGAGTCCAACCTCCCTAACAATGCAGGAATGATGGTCATAAAAACATGATGGTCATAAAAGAGAGATGGCAACAACCCATTACAGCTGTTTGCTCAGTTAATGTGACTAGGGCCCTCAACACATGAATTTGAATCCCTGTGTGGACTGGAATGGCTATAATTCAATTTGGCTTAATTTACTTTGAAAGTTAATTCAGCTAAATTAGATTAAGCCTCTTTAATTTTGAACAAGGGTGTCCACATAGGAGTTTAAAGTAGTTTAATTAATCCACTTAAAAAAGCTAATTCAGATTAATTTTGGTGAGCATTTTTATGTGGATAGGCTTGTAAGTTCAGTTAAGTAACAGCAATTAAGGTGTTTGCTTCCAAGAAACTTATTCCTCCTAAGCAAAGGTGGTTGAACACAGCTTGGATAAGTTACAAGATGGAGCAGAAATGGAGAGGTAGTGGTGTGAGGAGTAAAAATTTCTCACTGAGCGGAGCTGACACCATGCTAATTTGGATTGGACCAGCTAGCTGGGAGCAGAAAGAAGAAAAAGCTACTCCAGTGCAAGAGTCATCATTATATAGTTCTTCTTTAAGAGATAATAAGGGCTCAGGGAAGAAAGACCTGAAACACATCTCAGAAATACTGTTTTCCAGGAATTTTTAGTAGCAATACATTTGATCTCTGAACCCAGCTCAGGAATTTAAAAACATTCCTGACTACAGCATAGTTCCCAAAACAAGGGTACAAATAAGCATATCCTATTAATCCCCCTTCCTCAGACCCCTCTAGTATTGCAAGTTTTATGGCACACTCTTGGGCACCAACTCAATCTAACTGCAACAGGCAGAGGTGTGCATCCCTCTACTGTTACATGATCAGTGTTGACTTCTTACACCTGGAGCCCAGAAGTATGGCTTTGGATTAACAAGAAGAATTTCTGCTCTTCTCCATCACTTGTCCTCCTTCTTCATTACATTTCTGCAACCTCATGCCCCTGCAGGGAGAGAAAGGCTCTCGTATAAGATGTTTTTTCATCGAGTGCTTTAAAGGTCCCTTTAGGCTTCACAGGTGGAGATTTTTTACATTTCCTCCCCTCTGGGTGTGTGAACACTGGGCGAAACTCAGAAGTGTGACATGGGAAGCTGGGATGGCAGATAGGTCAGTCAACAAATGGAAAGCGGTGTAAAGGATTGCAGCTTGGTGAAATTCAGTGTTAACCTCAGCACCGAAGGGTCTGGAGTTGATGCCATCATTCTGAGAGAGTATAACACCTTTTCCCAGCTAACTCAGCAGGCAAGCTTCATGGGACTGCCTTTCACCTACATAACACTCTCACAAATGGGTAATTTAACCACCGCATGCGTCATCTCCAGTCTCTTGTCCTTTCTGTGTCTCTGTATGTGTAGTCTGCTTACAGACATGCACATTCACATACACATACACATTTACTTTGAGCAAAATTACATTACTTCATCTTTTCTCTTTCTTACAGTCAAACCCTGGTGATCCTGTGCATGCAAATAACTTGCATTTCTGGTTTAGCTATAATCTTTGCTGTATAGCTGAGGTCTGTTTGATGTTCTTTAAGTGGTAGAATTGAAAGAACATTTCGCCGCTAACTGGAAGAGCTACTAGTTTATTAAACCCTTGATTTGAAATCTTGCTGTCAAAAAAAACTCCAGTCAGCTGATGCCGTGAAAGAATTGCATTGTCAATTCTTGCTGAGCCTTAAAACTGGCATGAAGCATAAAGTAAAGTGACATTAAATGAACTGACAATCTGAGGTTTTCAATGTAAACCTCCAGGAAATAATAACTTGGCTTTTCAATGTAAAAAAAGATAGCTTATGGTTAAAAATAAAATCAAGTAAAATAGGAAAAAAAAATAATATATTGTTATGAAGCAAAACTCAGAACAGCTTTTTAGAGGATCTTTTTCTTCCCCTTCCCCCTCTTTTCAATTTAATGTTAGCAAAACAGAGGTGACAGAAAAGATTTATGAGAAACATTTTTAAAGGTGGGTTCACCATGTGTGTAGAGCAGACAGTGTCTGAAGGGCCTGTAGCATTTGCACTTTATAGAAAATGACAAAAAGTGACTATTGCTACAACAGCTGAGGTTGAAATTGATTACACCGAAGAAAATATATGAGTGGTATGTGAGAGGTGGCTGTTGGGTTTTGAGGTCCAGCTCTGAAAAGTTCAGAGGTGAATTAGAAACCTGAATTATTTTATTGTGCGTTAAGTGTAACAAATTTGAGTCGGAACAGGTAATTTTGTCAGTTACTCACATTCTGGAAAGCAAGGTAAGAAAATACAACCACTAAACAGAAACAAAACGGGAATTGTGCTGTTGAACAAGCTGAATGGTCATCACAGGAATCCAGACTATGGCTTTCCCTTTTCACAGGGACTTAACAGAGGAACTGTGGACCTGAGCAGACCAGTAAACCACAGTGGCTTAGGTAGGAATGTGAGAAATTAAATGTGTTTGTTCTGAACTTAGCTCTGTTGCTGATCTGACTGTGGATCTTGTTCAAATGAAACAGTACTGAGAACACCATGAACCTGGGATACCTAGAAGTTAGTGGGTACACCTGGAAAACCTGACCCCCTTAGTGTCTCTGGCACTGACTACAGAGGAATATTCCCTGGTTTTGATAAACATATTTATCAAGCCTGATAAACCCTGGTGTAAGTGCTTATAAATGAACTCTATTTTGCTTGAAGCATAGATTATTTTGATTTAGCTTTCCAAGCTCTACACGGGACATCAGTCCAAAGAAGTAGCAGTAGTGATTACCTTGCTTTGCAGTAAAACACGAAATAGTAATTCATTAAAGGTGATTGAGTGCTAAGCCCAACACTGTGGTCATGTCACTGCATGACAGCCAGATGGGGAGTGTGAGGGTCTCAAAGATTTCTATACAATCTTTTGAGTTTGCTTTCATGGCTAATTATAGACTTAACCATAGGGAGGTATGGAGGTGTACCCTGGTCACTGTGAACTGTCTACTATATTTTGAAGGAGTTTCCCTCTGCAGACAAACCTGTAATCCTTGATAAAGCAAATTTGTGCCAAAATAACTGCTAAAATTTCCACAACATTGGACACTTAAGATTTGGCTGGACAAAGTTCCAGCTGTCTCCAAGATAGACTCACTGCTGGCCAAACCCGAGCCAACTGGTGACATTGGTGGTAGTTCTGTGATAACATATTTAAGGATAAAAAATATGCTGTGCAACAGCTGTGAGACAGGAGTGGAAAGTGAAAGAAAATGTCCCTGAAGACATCAAGGTCAGTGAAGAAAGAAGGGGAGGAGGTGCTCTAAGTGTCAGAGCAGAGATTCCCCTGTAGTCTAAGGTGAAGGCCATGGTGATGCAGGTTGTCCCTCTTGGTGAGCAGATACCCACTTGTAGCCCACAGAGGATCCCACACTGGAGAAGGTGGATGTGCCCTTAAAGAAGCTGCAGCCTTTGAAGAGCCCACACCAGAGAAGACTCCTGGCAGGAACTGTGGCCTATGGTGTGGAGATCACACAGGACCAGGTTTTCTGGCAGGAGCTGTGACTTCTGGGAGCTCCATGCTGGAGCAGCCTGTTTATGAACGATTGCACCCTGTGCAAAAGAATCCACACTGGAGCAATAATTGAACTGGAACCTGTGGGAAGGATAAGTTTGTGAAGGAGTGTATCCCATGGGAGGGTCCTCATGCTGGAGCAGGGGCAGAATGTGAGTAAGAAGAGGTAGCAGAGACAAAGCAACATGAACTGACTGCAAGCCCCATTTCCCATTCCCCTGTGCAATTATTTGACAATAAATTAAATTAAATTAAATTAATCTTTCGCAAGTTTAGTCTGTTTTGCCTGTGAAGGTGGTTGAAAAGTGTTCTTCCTGTCTTCATCTTGACCCACAGGCCTGTCTACTGTATTTTCTCCTGCTGTTCTGTTGATGGAGGGGGAGTGATAGGGTGGTGTGATGGGTAACTGGAAGTCATCTCAAGTCAATCCGTAACTTCCCAGCTCTGCTACTCATTTACTGAATATCCTTGTGCATCTCATGTTTCCTTATCTCTCTTTTTCCTGTGATCGATGAAGTTCTGCTTTTGGAAGGTGGAGAGAAGGCACTGGCTACTTCAATAAAAGTTTTCAGAATAAATGCCAAAAAATATTCCATAAGAGCTAGATGCTATTATTATTCTGAACAAGATGTAAGTCTGACTTTTCTCATTCTTTCTTTTGCATTAGTTTTTCCTAAGTATAAATTCAAGTCCATTTCAATTTAAGGTCAGATTGTCAGGAAATATAAAAAAGGTGCCAGTTACCTCCTCCAGAAAACACATCTCCTGCCTACTAGCACTTTTAGTTTGTAATGAAGGTCCTTTCATTCTTGAAAGTGTCCTTCAAGACTGTCAAGTTCTTTTAGAACAAAGAAACACATGCCTGAAACAGGCTGTGGTGGTGTCTCAGAAGCAACAGGACAGGCCATTGCTAAGCATTCAGAACATTCAACTCAGTTTCAGCTTTAAAACATTCAGTCATACATTTGTTGTATGGCTGAAGATTGGGCAGGTGAATCAAGCCCCGGATATTACACAAAATAATGAGGTGAACTGTGCTACAGGGAGAGGACATGAACTATTGGTCCATGTTGGACCAAGAACAAATGAGTATCAGCTACCCTCAATGTAGATTGATAATGAGAAGAAAGTTTCTAATCATTTGTGAAAAACAGATTCTGGAACTCCTGGGAGGATAAGTATGAGAAAGAAATCTCATTGTTTCTCTGAAGAGCGTTGACAACTTTATGAAAGGGATATGACATAGATCTGCTAGACCTGACCCTTCCTTCTATTTCTGTCCTCTTATGAAGTGCTGGAGATAAGAGGGTGGTTCGGAGATTTGAGATTTCCTGCACTGCAAAGGATGTCCTTTCTTTCTTTCTTTCTTTCTTAGGCAGCAAAAAGTGTTTTCAGGCTCAGCATCTCTTGGGACTGAGAATTAGGGTTTCAGTTTGACTTTTGGACACCCCACAGAGAGTTACCCATGTGGAGAGGTGACTTGTTAAGGCTCTTGTAAATGGCCTGTGGCAAAGCCATAAGTTACTTGGTAATCCCTTGTGTCCCAGTCAGAGTATAATTCTTGTTTGAATGAGTTATGCCTAAATTTCACCAGGCTTGAGTTACACTATTAAAGACACCCAACTTAGTCTTCAATTGAACTTCCAATTTGTTATGCAGGTCAAAGACTGCACATTATTGTCTATGTCACTGGGAGCATTCAAGCCGAGAAATCGAATGTGAACTTGAGTTCCCTGTATAATTGGATTTTGAGTTGTACATTGTCTTGCCTGTGTGTCTCAGAACTGCTCATGTGAAACCTTTTCTCAGAATAGACTGACCTGGTACTTTGTAGGAATATAAACCTTTTTTAAAAACTTACTTTATATTCAGATCTTACCTTAAATGAAGATATAGATGTTATTTTTTTTCATTATATCTTATTCATTTCATTCCTTATAACAGTTCTGTCTCTGAACTGTTAAGTACCTGAGAACTCGAGCATCTTAAACACACTTTTATTTTGCATTAGCTCCAGATATAGATTAAACTACATGATGAAGAAAAGAAGCGATTTCTGTCAAGGTAAGTGGAATTAGGCCAATTTACGCTAGATGAGAACCTTCTGTCTTTCCTTAATTTCTCTTTTCTATCTAGTTATATATAGAAGCTTTACATAAAGACAGTTACCACTTTTAAAGTGAAAAAAAGGAACATTTTAAAAAAGGAAAAAACTGTCTGCAGCTGTCTATGTCTGAACTCTTGTCTTGTTTGAATCTTTAAGTCATAAATAAGAGTAGTTAGGGTGTGTTTCTAAAAGTCAGCTTGTAGGGTGAAAGCTGTATTTAACATATTGTTCTTATTTAATTCAGCTAACTTCCCCACTCTGACTTCAAAACCAGTTGGCTTGATGGATGGAGAAGAAGAATAATAGATTGCTGACCTACTGCTCTGAAACAGAAGCACTGATAAACTTGGCAGTTGTTCTAAAAGGAACTGTGATTAATACTTTGGGCTAGAGGACAAGGCAATGGATAATTTCACAGAAATTCAACAGCTGAAGGAAAATTCTAGTTAGCCAGAGGAACACAGTCTCATTAGTATTTCTGTTTGCGTAACATAATGTAGTCCAGTGAAATGATTCATAAACACATTCATATGCATAGAAAAGCAAATGGTATTTATGAAACTGATTTATATTTTACTCTTCTCTGTTGTTCAGAAAGTTGTCTTCAAAATATTGCATTTTTTCCACAAATCCAGTGGTAGCTAGCAATAATTTTTCTGCAATAACAGAAGAGGTTTTGTTTCCGTTTACATGGATTAATTTTCGGCATGTATTTAAATCTGATCTCTTCCCTACTTCATGTGCATTTCTCACTTTAGGGCAACTCTGGTTTCTAAATGGGAAATTGTTTTTCAAAAGTCATATTGCTGGTGTGAATGGTCACATGTCTGAAATCAAATGAAGCAGTTTATCTGATGTTCATATTTAAGGTTTCATTTTAATATATCAACCCAAAAGAATGCAGACTCAAAACAACAACAACAAAAGAGTCAAAAATGTGATCTTCAGGGTTAACTCATTTATCATATATAATCACAAAGTTATTTTGATTGGAAGTGGTCTTTGCAGAACATCTATCCCAATCTACTCAAATTAAGGCTTATGAAATCAGGTTGCTCACATCATCATCTGGAGAATAAAAAGTCCCTTTGTACATATGCAAAATTAATATGTTCACATCGTGACAGAGCATTAGATAGATAAGAATTAGTGATTTAAACACCTAACTTAAGTACATATCTAGGGTACTGCAAAATAATTATGAGTCTATAGTACACTAATCACCTTAGCCATCTCTTTTGTCAATAGGGAAAGAAGGGCACCAACAGAGGAGGGTTTATCTCAAGTGAAACATCTAAAATGCCATCATAACTGGAAAGGTCTGGTAAAACAAGATCACAACCAATATTCCCGAGAGCCTTGTGTCTCCAAGAAAGAAATATTCTGCCGTACTAGTTTTGATTCAGACTCTGATGCGCCTGAGAAGCACAGAGGTCTATCTCCATGAAGCATCCCTGAGCTTTTTGAGAAATTGAAATTTTAGCAGAAACATACTTAAGAAATTCTACTGAGCAATGTGCAAACTTATGCTTTGCATAATATCTTTCATTTCTTCAGAAAACAGATGCAGAATGAGACAATGTTAAAAAAAGGAGTTTATGCCCTGACATAACATCTACAGATACTAAGTACTTGTCTTTACATGTACGTATCTTAAATCTTACTCAAGGCAAATTTTATTTAAAGGTGAAAGACAAAAAAAAAAAAGCTTTCATGAACCATGTTTGCTATTGACTGCTGTACTCATTTATTTGTACATTTATAATATAGTGCAATTATTTTTATTTACAATTTATTTCTAAATATATGTATTTATAATGTATTGATAAATGCATTTACAAATATATTTATTTATGGTCGCTCTACTGATAAATGCAGTTTGATCTGGAAAATCAGATTCATTAAAGTGAAGTTGCTGGTTGGTAGCTGCTAGTACAGACTTAAAGTCTGTACTTCAAAGTTTGTAGTTTGACCATAGCCAAGACAAAACTCTGTAGTTACCTTTCCCGCGATGTTTGAAATGAAATTAGAATTTAAATATTATTTTTCCTATCTGTTTTGAAAAATCACATCAGAATAACTTATGGGGAAAATAAAATGAAGTATTTTAGCTACTGATGAGAATTCTCCTTAGTCCTGGAGTGGAAATATCACATCAGAATTATTTAGCAAAACTATTACAGTCCATTAGATATTGTGTAGCAATATCTTCCTTGATAGTTCTAAAATGCAGGAGGAAACAAAAGTGGGATTTAACTTGCAGATTAAAGCATTTCATCAAATATTCAATTGCTACATTATGTTTCCTAAATGTAGGTGTCAAATGCTATTTGAGATGCCCTCAGGTATGCTACTGTCCTCCTAATGGGTAAAAAAGCATATGTCTCACAGGTCCTGTGCCATGTCAGCTCTTGCTGTGTGGAAGATGTGGGTGCCCTAGGGTATCTTAAATTGTACTAAGTACCAAAGTTTAGGCAGCTGAATCAAGTTGCCCACTTCAGTGTGCGTTAAACTGAAGTAGATCTCCACCGAGTGCCACTCTGTTGAGCAGACCTCCACAGGCTGATTCAGTTTTTATAAATGGCTTGGGACAGATGTACTGTTAGATATGTCTGTCCAAAAGTCAGAGGCCCACAAGCTATGGTAAATCAAAAAGAAATTATATGTCAGCTCTCCAGGTCCCAGAATTCCCAGCACAGACAGATGAATATGGTAATAGAGTTTCCTCAGAGTGACACTCTGGATTTTATGAAAGTCTAAAAATCTGAGATATTTCAAGTCTGAGCTAAATGAAGTGACATTTTTGACGTTTTGTTAAAGAGTTTTTTCAACAATTCATTATTAATTATTTATTCAAAAATCATTTTGTTTGTCCACTTCTTCTATAATGTTTTCAATACTGAAAACTGATCTAAGTCCATATTCTTCCATATTGATTCATTGACTTTTTAAGAAAAGTATCTATGTACATTCTTCTTCCTCTCTCCCCTTTATGTGCAGGTCTTAGAACACAAACCCACACTGCTTTAGATCTAACGTGGTTTTGCTAGTTTTATATCCAGAGCAGGATATTTACAGCAGTCTTTTTTAGAGTATTATGACACTTTACTGAGGTACCCATATCCTCTTCATATAGTTTTTCCAGGTTGGACAACCTTAACATTTTACTGTTTGTTATCCTATTGGTTTTATTTTCAAATCAGCTCTAGCAGAATGTATGATTCTACTCTGAGAGGTCAGAAGTCTGCTGACACACCCTGGCTTGTGCTCTTTGTCCGGCCATGGCCAGCAGTTCCAAGAGAAGGCAGAAAAGCCAGATGTTGATATAAATATTATAATACTTTCTGATGTCTTTCAGTAAGTCCACAATCTCTGAAGACAAACATAATGTCACACCTTTCCATACTAAGGAACAACACTGTAGACTTGATTCAATTGTTACATTTTTAAAATTATCATTTTGGTGATATTTTTGGTTTACTCAACAAGGATAATGAAACCTGAAGGTTATAGACAGGTACCTGTATGAAAATCAGATGGTCTTACAGTTCACTTTGAAATATGCAAACAACATCTTGCCCAATATCAAAGGCTATAGAAAAGGCAACACATTTTTCTAATACCTCTTTAGGGAAGCTTTGCCCTACACTTCTATTAGGTGCTATCATTCAGAGGCATAATTTCGGCTAACATTGTTATGCTGATTATACTCAGGTTTATGTTTCGATCTCAGCTGACCCCAGGGAATTAATTTCTGATTCAATTAAATGACTAGGTGACATTCAGTCTGAATTTTTTACCTGAAGTTAAACTCTGAGAAAGCATAGTTCATTTCAGATTACCACCCTCTACCTCCCGAGCAATGTTGCACTACTTTGATGAGAACTTTATAAAGTTGGACATCTATGATTCTAACCTTGAGATTGTCTTTGTCCTGAAGTGTTCCTTGGGAGTCTATGGGGTGACATCATCAAAATGTCATTCTATCATTACAGAAAAGTGCAGCAGATATTGCTGTATGATTCTAAGGTCTTCATTCAACACATATCTTTTCATCTTACTTACGGCACAGGCTCAACAGTTGGGTTTGACTGAAATGCCAAGAAGCAGACCATTTTTTCATGTGGTTGGAACACTCCTCCTGAAGAGGGGAAGTGCAGGTTAAAGCTCTGCATCTGGATATCCGAGATGTCCCTTTTCTCAAATATATTTGTTGGCACACAAAGGGAAACTCTCAGGCTCTGTATCCTACTTTCCCAGTGGGATTTAAATTTAACCCTAATTCTAAAATACGTGTTTTGGGCACAGAAATTCATGCTGTCCCTTATGATTTTCTCTCTTTTCTCTAGTATCTCATCTTTCTTTTGTCTACACTAGGTATGCACATTAGCTGTTAGCCACCTCTATTCCAGTGCCCAATTGTCTCTATTCCAGGTATAGGTTTTGGATTGTCAGAAAAATTAAATCTCTCCACTCAATATTTAATGCCTCGGAAAATTCTGCTATCTAAGTAAGGAGTCATGTTGTTCTTAAATTCAGATTCCAACTGTAGCCTTCATCACTTGCCTTTTTTGATGGACTGTGCTCACTTCTGCAGAAGAAGTAGCACATTCTTAATCTGTGTATGTAACTACCCACAGTAACTTCAAAGATAAGTTAAGCGCATGTTAATCCATGATTATCAGCCACAAATTTTTTAAAAAATCAATTCAGATGCCAAAATGTCATGACAGCCCTAAAAAATGAGATTTCTATTTATTTAAAACTGAAGTAATTTTTCTGGTTTTACTTTGTACTATTTTTTTTTGTTGCCCTCGGCGTGTTTCAGCAGTTTTACTTTTTTTTTTTTCTTCCCCACCCAGCAGCCTTAAAAGTTAAAAAAAAAAATGTTAAAGCAAAAAGTCAGTGTTGGCTTCTTTAGGTAAGGCATTGATTTTGGGAGGTGAAGCTTTGAGAAAATCGTGACTGTCAGAAGATAAAATGGTCAATGAAAGTAGTACTGTGCAAGGCTGTGATTTAAATATTTCTGCTGATTTTGGTAGGTTTTGTATGAATTCATTACTATCCTTGTATTTCATTCTTTATTTAAAAATGGGGACAAAAGCTCTTCCTTACTTCAAATGAGTTTTGTAAGATTAAGTTAATTAATATTGGTGAGGTCATCTCTTTTAATGGAACATGGGAGGTCTTCAACAGAACTTGTGAATTACTTAGAGCATTAAGAGTAGAATGGAAGTGTAAAATACCCATAATTCAAGCTCCATGTCAGAAGTTGTTTGATAATTACTTGTGTTATACTGGGTGCTGGGTTACTTTACTCTCACCTTTCCCCTGCAATTCACTGGGGTTTATGAGCTTTCTCAAGATATTAGGTATTAATCAGCCTGAGGAAGTATCCTACAATCTGATCTTGTTCCTTTCTACCTGAACACCATATAGTTGTCTAAATCCACTTCATCCAAGGGCAGAGAGTTACCTTCCTTCTTGCTAACACTAAATTCCTGCAGAAGAATTTAAAAGAAGGGACGAATTCATCTCAGTCATTCCTATTTTTATTGAACATTGCCAAGCTTTAAAAAATAATTTAAGAGTATGTTGTTTTCAGCTGAGAAAAGTATTTAATCACAAGCTGAGCTTTAAACATGTGCTCAGCTACTATTTATATTTATGAAATTCAGGTGCATGTGTTGCTGAAAAGGTTTTTATTTAAGCATGAGCTTAAATACAAAGTTATGTTCAAGACCTCAGCTCAAGGCAGAGACTAAACAAATGCCTGAATAAACACATGCCTGAATTTAGGCATTTGCTTTAATTTAAAACTGGAAATATCGTTAAGAATAAACACATTTTAAACACAGCATACCTTGGTAAAAGGCAGCCTTGGAACCTATTTCTACCTGACAACAGCTTTTCCTTCTGTTTACAATGGTACAAATCTGTCAGTTTCTGCAGACAGCCTGTATTGTAAATAAGTAAAATAAAGACAGGTAATGAAAATTTTGACAGAGCCTAGAAGATGATCTTCTAATCAATCAGGAGTGAAGCTGTTTTGTCACTGTCCATTGAGCAACTATAGTTATAATAGTTACTGATAGTGATAACAACAACAACAACAATAACAATAATAATAATCATAATAGAAATCCCACATAGCAATGCAGCTTGCAGTTCATGCCATCCATTTTCATTTCATGTGCACTATGGAAAATTCACTGATTTCCAGTCCATTAAAACACATTTCAGAGCTGTGTTGTTTGAAGTTACCTTACTTCAGAAACAGCTCTTTTCAATTAACTCTGAAACCTCTTTCAACAGCCTTTCATAAATAGGCCAACATCAATGGCATGCTCTGAGTCAGTATGTATCTCTAATGGAAATGCACAATGGGCCACGCTCCATGCCTCCAGGGAGAACATCTTCCATTTCAGACAGATTCAATGAGAAGTTTTGCCAGCTATTCTGGGTCTCTCACTTTTTTGTCTCAGGTTTAGCTCATAGCTGATCAATGGCTGTGCTTTTTAATTACACTGTACGGTCTGTAATGATTTGTCACTCATTGAACCTGGGTGTTCTTTTTAGTCAGCACAGGGTAAAAGCAAGGAAGAAAAAAGAAAGTAAAGTAACATTAACCCTCTAAAATACAAGTGGTTGGATTTAGCTCACGTAACACTTTCTACTATTTTGCTTGGCAGCTGCTTGCAAGGAAAAGCTGGGAAGCAAAAATTAGAAGTCAAGACTACGAGGATTTTTCAAAAGCCATGACTTGCAACCAACATTTTCATGTTGACCAAAATGAGCTGAGATTCTAATTTATGTTTCAAAATAGTGTTTTATATTAATATTCCAACAATAATAATATAAAATAGTTATTTGCCATGCATGTGGCTCACACTGACTAGGTTCTCTGGAAACACAGAGTAAACTTCTCATTGTTTTCACAAAACAGCAGACTTGCAGCACCATTTGTACCAAGCAGGGTGTATTAACAAAGACACAGTCACACTTATATATACTTAAACCATCTTTTATGTAGATCTTGCCCTCCACAATTCTGAGTGCAACCAATGCTAGCATATGGCTCTGTTTTGCACATCTGTAAATGTGCTGGTATCTGAATCACTATACAATGGAGCACAATGCAGAAATCCCCAAGTTAAAGCAGATTTGAGCTACTAAGTCCCCACAATAAGTGTCACTTTTCTCCAGCTTGTCACATGCCCCTAACCCTTCAGAAGAGGTATGCATTTAACCATTTTGAAAGAAATATACCCCTGGGGCTTCAGGTTCTTATGTCTGTCTCTAAATGTGATCTTTTTTTCTCTTAAAAACAGCCTTTCAACAGCCTTTTGGGACTTTAATGTGAAAAATTATGTGCTTAATTCTTAGGCGTATAAATGCCAGTGCACTGGGAATCAGCAGAAGGTTTCTAAATAGCAGAGAAATGAAATTCTAGAACAACTTCCCCCCAATATGGGTAAAAGAGGCAGAAAATTTTACATTTAAGTGCATGAGCTGTTTATAAAAGGTGTTAGACGATGTGATACACTGCCAGAGAGGGAGATTAGAGATGTTGATCTGGGGGCAGGATCTCTTTCAGGTCTATGCTCCTATGAAATTCAGACCATTTTAATAAATGCCTGACTACAGATATAGTTTCAACTTTCCTTTTCAAAGACCCATTATCTGACAGAATAGTGGGGATATCTTTCTGCTCTATTCTTTGCAAATGTACTGTCTGACATATTCAAAATGAAGTAATATCAGTGGAGTGATTTCACTGCTCTGTATCTCTAATTTTCATCCGAACACATTTCTTGTCTTTTCATTTCTAAACTCTCACAGATAATGATTGTCAAACATTAAGCTCAGTGAAATCCAAGTTTCTGATTGCACATCTAACTTTATGTTGTGATGGTAATGATGAAATGATGATCATAATGGTGGATAGACTAGTGTTTCACATTTCATCTTGTAGCAGGATAGACCAGTGAAAACTGGACAACTTAATATTTTAGTAATTCAGAAAGTCTCTGGGTTAAGATCACAACATACTTCTAAAAACATTGGTTATCTATAAGAGACAAAGCAGAAAAGGAAGAATAGTAATCAATGAATTAAAAAACTTCATTTCCACTTTCATTTCAAGGTACAGGCTTTTAATTGTGATATAAACGTTAACAGCTAGAGAAGAAAATGTATAAGGAAATGAAAGAAGCATACAGTAAAATACAATTTAAATCAAAATTTTAAAATTTTACTTCAGTATCTTCTAAAGGAAAACAGTTTAGTTTTTAAAAATAATCTTCTTTAGTAATAGCTTTAACTGGAATAAAACGTTCTGTCTCTGTAATTCAGTTTTCTCAGGATTTCCCAATGGTTGTTAGCTAATTTGGTCACTGTTTTCTCCTAGATTATACAATTGAAGATATTTTTTTCTGTGTAGTCTAAACACTTGAATTATGATCTTTTTTACTTGATTTTTTTTTTGGTGTCCCAGAGGTTTTGCACCCCCTTTTGCACAACAGTACAGGAAATAAACGTGATTCCCTAATTTTTTAGAATTCTTTCCCCTCCTATCATCCAGAATTCTTGATCCCTTTCCATGCCTATAGTGCACAGAGAGCCCAAGTGTGCCCACAGATAACCTCACCCTTCTAGGAAATGTAATAAATTGTTTTTGACAATGTCAGGCTTTCCATTTCCTCATGATGTGCTCTAAGTTGCAAAAAGTTTGCCCACAACATTGGGGATATAGATCTTCTATTACCCAGTTTGCAAATCCCAAAGATCCTTAGATGCTAAGCCCAGTTAAAGGGGAATGGTTTAAGAGTAAAATTACTCTACAGGCTCTGTGCAATGTCTTTGAACATCCACAGAAAATGACATCTGAAAGTTGAGGGACTTGTGTTTTGAGGCAGAGCTTGTGGATTGCTCACCTGGACTTGACCACATAAATCTAGCCTGTGTTGTACTTATATCCTTTGAGGGATCTGTATCTAAATAATTTCAATGAACTTTCAGATATAACATAAATAACACTCCAGCACTCACTATAATTCAGCTGTAGCCATTATGAATCAAATATATTCCTTCAGGCAATGCATTTACCCCAGAGATGTAGTTGGCCTATAGTTCCTGAAGCTGTGTTAGTCTGAATACATCAGGCTTACATGAGGGAGTCTACACATAAGTAGTTTTGCATGCAAAAGGCTAAATAAGTAGAGAAAAAAAATTCTGCTCAAAACCCAATAGTCTGGACCCATCATGCCACATTATTATGGAACCCACATACTCTGGTTTTGCAAGTCTTCAGTTTATTTTTTTTATTCTCATGTTTTGATTCACGGTCAAGTTGCAAAGTGAAGTAACAGTATCTTTCATCTAGATCACAAACTATCAAAGACCATCAAAAATCATTCAGAACAAGGTATCTGAACAAGAACAATTTTAAGATCATACTTAATCCTAAAAGCAAGCTTAAATTTTACTAATTCCTGTGGAATTTAGTCACAGACTTAAATGAAAATCAAGCACAAGATTAAGTGCTTTCATGAGCCATTTTCATGAGCCAGATCATTAAAATTAAGTATAGATTTTAGTCTCTAATTATGGGAAAAAAAATCAAATGTCTAATTTTATCTAAGTAGTTCTAATAATATACATTGGTTTCTGTGGTATTTCAGCAAAGCTGAATGTGAATGTTTTCTGAATTGGGGTCTAACCTTTTTGTCAGTTTAGGGACTAAAGAGGAGACATAATATCTCATAGTGGAATTCTGAGAAATTCCTGATTCCCACCGCATTAGTACTCACAGAAATGCAAATGTTGTGTTCCATGGGAAGTTCTTTTAACTTTTAACTAGAGTTCTTGTAATTTTTAATGCATAAATACATGCTTGTTCAGGCAGTTTCTTCATTTTAATTTTACCCTTTTCTCATCTATTAACACTCACAATCTAAAGCTTTCAGAATCTCTTCTTCTGATGCCACCTAAGACAACTTTGGAATTGGTTGCTGTGTAAGTAAGTGTGGATATTTATCAAGACTCCTCAATGCTAAAGCAGAGAGGTTTTATTCATTGCTCTCTAGAAATTCATATCCCCAGGTGCAATCATTAAACATTCTGAGCAGCTCTGAAAAAATCAGTGGGCCATTTACAGTGTATTTCAGTCATATTCACTACTACTGCTGTTTCTACTATTACTATTTATTACTTGTAGTGCTGCTGCTTCTACTTGCAGTGCTGCTGCTGCTACAGATAAAAATTACTATAATGAAAAGATAAAAAATGGAACTTCTTGATACAATTTCTAATCCAAAGCTTCGTTAAGGTCAACATTTAGCAAAACAGAGAATGAGTGAAATAAAAACATACAAAGACCGAACTGAAGAGATATCACAAGACAGAGGGAAGTCATATATATTCATATAGCTAACAGTGACGAATGAGATTTGAGATCTAAAGATTAGTCCTGTAAAAAGTCAAGCAAAAACCTGCATCAGAATATCTCATGTATTTTCAGATGTTGAGTTTGAATCAAGCCTTTCTGATTAGATCTGTATGAAAAACAACACCATATTCCTCATATGCCTTTCTAAATACTGTACAGAAAGAGCATTAAACATGACAAATGTCCTTGAATTAGAACTGTCAGTTCTACTATATAAGCCTGTGCTTTTTATAAGACCATCCAGGGTTTGGCCAGCAACGAGATTTTTTCATTGTGAAAGAGCTCACATTTAGTTAACAACATGTCTGCATTTCCCCATATGGTTCCTTCCAAGGTGTTGTGTCATATGCAATGATGTCACAATTTCGAGGAAGAAAGAAAAAAGGCCTCAAGCTGTTTTCTTCTTTTTTTTTTTTAAAGCTTCACCAGTTATGTGGTAGCATTAAGCAGCCTGCTCATCTCTCGTGTGTGGTTAGTTATCTGCTCACCGTAATTTGAGCTTGCATGCCTTCACACAACTTAAAAACAAAAAGAATAGTATTTCTTACCAGAGATCCAGTATTTATCTATCAGCATTTTTGGCTTAATATATTTCTATTGGCTTCTGAAGTGTGAGATTTTAAAGGGTGCAGAGTAATAGTTTACAGATATAGTTTAGCAGATATATTTACATACCTTGTAAAACTGCAGTGCTTAAGGCTTTCAGCAGCACTGCTTTGATTTCATTTGTGGTTTTATAATTACTGTTTTATTCTCAGGCATATTATTCTTGGAAGGCCAGCTTTGTAATGTGAGTGTCCAGGAACATCCTTTGTTCTCTCCGTAAAACTACTTAAACATGAATGCATGAGCTGCAAATGTGACTTACACAGGTATTCCCTGAATCTAGAGTCTGGATTTTTTTAAAATATGCATATGAAAGACTTTCTCTTATTCTTAGTCATTATATATCTACCTCTATAGTAACAGAATAGCTCTTAAATTTTCACTATACTTTTCACCACAAGTTCATTTATAGTGACTGGCACCAATGTACAGTGCTTGAGGGCCTCACCAGATAAAGCAAGAAGGTATCTTACTTCCTATTGATACCTGCAACTAAAACCATGACTCTGTAACCTCTGTGTCCAATATCATCTGAGATGTGTTACTGCATTCAGGACAACCAGAACAAGCTAGAAGATATGAATCAGGATCGACAAGAGTCATGCAAGCTTCCATGGCTCAGTATGATACTCCAAAGGACCTAAAAGGATATTAGATGCTTATGCTTAGACAAGCAAAACCCATCCTGTGGACATGTTTTAGTTGCCTAGACAGAGATGTCCACGGGTGCCTTTTGACATGTCCATGGCTGTTACACCTGGCCACTGACTGCTAGCTCAGGAGGATAGCACAAACCTGTGCATATCTGCCAGCCCAGTGGAGATGTCCCAGATTCCCTAGGGCATCTAGAGCATTCAGTTGACCAAATGTAGATGTCTACTTAAAACTGAGCTAACATCTGCTTTAAAATCCATTAAATGCATTGTCTGGGCTTGATTCACTTGCCTAAACATGGGCAGCTAGTGTTGCCGGGATGCTCAAGGGTATCTTTCCTACACAGGAGTTCTGAAGTTCTACAGTAGCTCCTGCCTGTGCCAGATCCTGTGAGACACTTAAGTACCACAGGATACCTAAAATGGTGCTAAAGATTCCTGAACTGAGGTAACTGACTCAAGTCTTATTTTCTATTGTCTATAGTGGAATTTCAGACAGTAGCACTGATTTACTCTTCCACTGACATTAAATTTTCTTAGTCTGAATCTCAGAAACTTTGTGGCAGGAAAATTTTCCACCAGTACTGTTCTTAGGTTTCTAATCACAAAAAAAATATCTTCTCACTTTGCATAACGTGATCATCTATTTTAAAGCAAAGCTTTTGAAGGAGTCTGATGATGATGAAGGCATCTCTTATTCAATGCTTGAACACAGGAAACAAGGACTGTCGGGTGATTACATCAAAAGAGCTAGTGATCAAGCCAACTCTATGATCTTTGGTTCCTCATCCTGTTGTGTACTCTCAGGAAAGTAAGTTTAAACCCTGTGATTTCTTTTGCCATGATTCATTCTGCATAAATTGCATCTCCATGCAATTTAGCAAAGCTGTGAAGTAGAATGGTTTGGATTCATATTTCCAAATGTAAAGGTCTGTACTACAGACCTACACAAGGTCTAACTCTAAAGTTAACTTTTTTAGTGATTAACTAAAGTTAATCACTAAATTCTAATCAAGTAAACTGTGTTCTAGGTGGGACATTTTTGCTCCTTGAATATAAAAAATTCTATAAA
>JANHFX010023071.1:0-14399 GCA_027560015.1 Chloroceryle amazona | reverse complement strand
AGCCTCAGATTCTTCAGAGGTATTTTTAATGGCCAGATGATTCATCTTTTGAAGTAAAAAGAATACCTGTAGTACGACATTGTCATCCCTCCTTCACCACAGTTGGTAAAAATGCTCTAAAACATGCCCACTTACAGGCAAATGGAAGTGATAGTAATAAAACTGTGCTGTTAGAGTTATTATTCAAAATGGGTTGTTTTAGAAGTTGAACAGTAAGGTGACAGCCAGAAGCACCTATGGCAAGCTGCAAATACTGTAAATAGTAATGTGGTCAGTCTGGAAAGCTATTCAGTTTAACAACAGGTGTCTTCTTTGGGGTGAAATGAGTGTCTCTCAGCTCCGCCAGGTTTTTTTGATGAGGAGGATGGCTCAGTTCTTTAACAAACACATCTTGTTGTGGCACTTAGGGGCATGGTTTAGTGGTGGACTTGGCAGTGTTAACAGTGGGACTGGATGTTAAAGGTCTTTTCTAACCTAAATGATTATATGATCTCACAAATATATTTTGCACTTAATTTATGTTTTGTTAGAGTTGAAAGCAGATCGCCTTTTTCATTGTTTGTAGTGAAATTCACAGTTAGAGACAGGCTGGAAAGCTGACTGGAATAAGGCTCAGTTAAGGAAGTACTGGAAGATACCTGTTTAGGAGAAGATCTTTTCCCCACTAGGTAAAGCAGAAGCATTCATCTGTTGCAGAATGCTGTTTGTTTGGATCACCATTGTGCTATGCTACAAAAGGGAATTTCTACCAGTGGCACTTGGTGATAATATGTTTTTGTTTCTTTCCTAACATTTCTAGAGCTGGAATATGTAGCTGACAATATAACGTACTGCCAGGGTCTCTTCAGGTTCCCAGGTCTTTAGCATCAGTGTATTGTTTATGTACAGCCTGAACTCCGTGCTGGATTCATCTTCACCATTTCACAGCGGTTCTCTGAATGTGGTGCGTGCGCTGTAGACACTACACTCTGTGACTCCCACTAAGTCTGCTGTATGTGCTGGTATGCACAGTGAGGCTTTTTATCCTAAGTTTAAAAATTTGGTCTTTGAAGCTGCAAAGGGCACCAGCCAAGCCTGTGGACAATGGGGCAGAAGACAACAAAGGAAGCTGTACAAGCTGAATGTCTGTGGAATCACCGTGATTCTGAATTACATGTGTGCAGTTGTGCTTTAAGTGGCGCAAAGCTTCTAAGTAAGGTCCAAAAAAGTACTCTGCTACACAGTCAACTTACACAGGAGAATACAGGCCAGGAAACAACTAACCTATTAAGCTTTTGCATACCTCTAACATTCTTGGCAAAGCAGCCTTGTGTTTCAACCTCTAGAAACATTTGCTAATGGTCTCCTCCTGACTACCTTCTGATGAGCATGGAAAGAGTCATTGTAAAGACAACAAGCAAAAACTCAAAAAAGTAAGCGAGTAAGGAAAACATTAACAAAAGATAGGAGACAGCATGTGGGCCCAAGTATTTAAAGGTGTTCAAAGTAAGACCTATTCCTTCGCCACACTTTCAGAAGAGCACGTAGATCGTTCCCCCCAAGTTCCCATCATGCCATAGCTGCCGTGCAACAGAAGTGTTTTGTTGTTCAGGTTTCTTTAGCATAAACTACTGTTTAAACACCTGTATTTCAATCAGTCATAGAAGAGAAGAATCAAAATTCAAATATGTAATCATATATTTGGACACACTGACGCAATTAGAAGGGTTCACTTGATATGATATCAGAAGTCCATTTTGGACTTGGTTCAGGTCCTTATATTTCTGCAATGGGAGGGAGAATGTTTCTGTATAAAACATTGTATTTCATGCTGTTATAAATACATAAATGGCATAGTAATGGCAATAAGATTGAATGGAGTAAGCAGTAATTTTTTTGTTTTCTAAATATTTGTACAAAAATAGCATTTTCACTTTAAAAAAAAAATTATAATACCCCTGGCTATTTTATGTTAGTGTATTGAAGTTTTATCCTAGGCTGAAATAACTTAAGTTTAAATACCAGTGTCTATATTGAATCAGATGAATCAGAACATTGTATCTGGTATTGTTTTATTAATTTTCTTGGGAAATAGATTTTAATGATTTTTTCGGTGTTGGAATTACAGCCGCTTGTGTTAGCTATGCATATTTCAAACATTAAACATAAGTTGGGGTTTTTTTCTAGAAAAAAAATGTTTTATTTCCTTTGCTTATTCATTAAGAAGGAACACGTTAGCAAAACATCATCAGCTGCACCCCTAGTGTACACTGAAGGTCTGGGTTTTAAAACCTATTAAAATTAGCAAACCTTGAATGAGGTCTCTTCTCATTTTTCTTTATCTACTCCTTGGAACATTTTCTTTTGAGTTTTCTTAGTCTTAAGTCAAATTGTGATGTATGATGAACTGGTGTAGGATGAGGACCTAACCCTAACCCTATCATTATGCAGTACAAGTTTTAAATTGTATTTTGGCCATTTTGTCAAAGGAACAAAACATGTCTGGAGGTGAAGAGACAGATGACAATGAGGATGAGGAAGCAGAAGAATCAGAAGAAGCAGAAGAATCAGAAGAAGAAGAAACAGAAGGAGAATCAGAAGGAGGAGGAGAAGAAGGAACAGAGAAAGAAGAGGAAATAGAGGGAACATATAAAAAAGACAAACCTAGTAAGACACCTGAGGGAGAGAAAAGCAGTAATAACACGGTGGAAACTCTAGAGGTAAAAGCATTTACTCTTACTAAATTACTGGTCTCTGAAAGAATTTGGTTCTATAGCATTAATTTCAATATATGTAGCTATCTTGTAAATGCAGAGTTGTTGTCTGGGGTGATTTTGGTATAGGGAGGAATACATATGTAGGTGTTAATAGCTAAAACATTTTATTTTTTAACAAGTTTGAAAGTAGAGTTTTCATTGTTTTGTCTCTATAGACAGAAGAGACTACCCAGAAAGTGACCACCATTCAGCAGGGTAAGAATGCTATTCCTAAGAATTGGATCATTATGGACATTCTAAAAACAAAACATTTCAAAATATAACTTTTCTAAACAATCTGTGTTATACTGAACAATACAGTTATTGTCAGTAGTTGGTAAAGCAGTTATTGAGAGGTGGTGAAATCTGAGGAGAGTCTAAAAACATTACTAATTGTTAAAGATTTGAAAGAACTTCTCCCAGTTTGGAGGAAGTCCATGAGAAGGACTTTCCCTTAGCAGCAGTGTATCCTACTTGCTAAGAACAGTTGTAGCTGTGCAGCAGCAAAATAATAGTAATTGTGTTCTCTCAAGCAACTGCTTTAGGTGCTGTGCTTCTTAACTTCAGAAGAGAAGCTTGTCAAGTCTTTCATCTCTGTCAATTGACATTTCCTCATCACATTCACAAACATTATTTTCGGTGAAATGTGGTAATTACTGAACAGTGTTCAGAGATGCTGAAGATGCAAGCCTAAGTGTTGCTTGTAGTTTTGATGACAGTTTGAGAGAATGTGATGTTGGGTGCCCTATATGCAAGACTAGTAAAAAAAATACCTTATTATTTGAAATTCTGGAATAATCTATAATTGTTTTGTAAGAAAATAACAAATGTGGTATAAAAAAAGGCTACTGCCTTAATACCGAAGAAGCTATGCCATTTATTTTTAATATTATAATGGAAATAGCTTGTCCAGGATGGATGCTTAAATATTTTTCCACTATCCAGTGATCTGGAAGTTTTGATACTAAGTTCTAAATTTATATCATTCCTAGAAGGAGTATAGGAAAATTTAAACACAGGAACATCAGTGCAGATGGAAAGTTTTTCCTTTCCCAGAATTGTTTCTATGGAATAAAATTCATGCTGAACCATAACTCCTGCCCTAAAAGTCAGCTTTTACACAGTAGAACATACTTTCAGAATCAGTGTGCAAGACATTGTCTTCTGTCAGCATGAGGAAATTATGAGTGTCAAAACATTTTATATAATGTCACTGCCCTAAGTCTTCTGTTCTTGAAAAATCAAGCATCTGGACATTAATACAAGGGCATAATATAGAAAGCTTTAAAAAATAAAAACTTTCTTGTTAGGCTGGGCATCAGGTTTACTGAATATTCTGATTTTATTTTTTTTTAAAAGATCCATGTTTTATTTAGTGCCTTTTATTTCAAAAATAGTTTGAAGAACCATTTTTTCTGCTCTTAATTTGCAAGAACCATAAGTTAATATAAAAGTTTATATTATTTTAGAGAAAGAAAGCACTGACAATCACACTGTGGGCAATTCTGCAGAGAACACTGATGACCAAATAACTGGAGGAATTGTTGGGAGGAAAAAGGTATGTGATTTTTCCTTCTAGTTTTACCAGTGACCAAAGCAGCAGCGGGCAGTTACTGGGATGAAGTGAATACCCCAATTTACCTGATCTGCATAAACGATTAAACTGACAAGCAGCCTGTTCCTGCTCTTTAAGATTTGATTTGATTTTGTGATAAAATAACAATTGTCCAAATAATTGCTCTATTAAAATAAATCATAGTACTTCTGTCAGTAGAAATGATATAAAGCCCATTATCACCTGTTCACATATAGCATGCCCATCAAAGACAGGTTGTTTAATCACATCAGATTTTGGTGAGGTGAAAACTTAGGACTTGATTCCTATGGGACATTATCTGAAAATATTTTCCATCATGTTTCTCTCTGAAAGCAGCAGCTGAGCTAGTCAACCTTGTATCTCTTTCCAGTGTGTACTAATTTAAAGAGTGTGTATATATATATACACATGCATGTTGAGGAGTAGCTTACATAGAATTTCTTACAGGTTTAGGATCCAAAGGCTTCTACAGAGACTGGCTGCTGTGTTTCCTGTTGAACAAAGACCTTAAGCACCAGTTAACTTCGAGCACCTCTGTAGTCTCACTGGCATAAAAACACATTGTCACTAACTTTAATGGGACTGCACACATGTTTATAGTGAAGCATATTAAGCATTTATTGCTCTGGGACTTTGCAGGTCTGGGCCTGTATTTTTGCCTCAGACTCTTTTTTGGAAAAAAACTCAAATAATTTTGTACCACTTGTGGTATTTTGTGCAGACTTACAAGTGTGTAATTTGACAAAATGCAATCATTTTAACTTTGCTGATTGATTTGTGCTATTTTGACACATTTCAAATATTGCAGCAGAATGTTTTTCATTAACATTTTTAAGCAGTTGTTTTATTTTTTAAAAATAATTAATTTTACTATGAAGAAATTTGTGACCTAAATTGACCTTGGTTTATATACAAAAGTCTCTGCAGATTTATTTTTTTTTTTTAACCTTGAATTTCATAGCTAACTTGTTTTGGGCATATTATTTACCTGTTTTTTTACTTCAGTTTTTGCTGTTTAAGCGAAAGCCACTGACAGGCCAGAAGAATGTATGTAGCGGAAAGGAAGATACATCTGGAAAGCCATTACAGAGTGAACAAGAAAAAGAAAGGGAGGATTTATCTGGTGAAGACAGTAAAGATGAAAACCAGAATCATACACTGGAGAATTCCAGGGAAACTGTGACTAACCCAGACAGAAGGATGAAAAGTTCTACTTGTGTATTACTCTAACACTGTTATAGTGCATAAGAATGTGACAGTCTTAAAGCACATAGTGCGATTTTTACTTGAAAACAGTTATGACTCGCTCGAGATGTTGGTGGTTGCTTTTCTGATCGATTTGATTGCTGTGATTTTTAAACACGCCTTGACCATTTTCTTGATATTTATTGGTAGATTTACTAGTTGCAATTGATATGTTTATCAGCATCTTGCTGGAGTTCTGTGGCCTTATCTGTTAGTGATGTAAAACAAAATATATTTTTTTATGTGAAAAGTTGAATACAGGCATTTCATGGTTTTTGCTAAGTAATTTTATTCTGTTTCAGTCTACAGACTACCACTTTCAGTACGGTACTCTTGCAGAATTACAGTATTTGATGTAGGATATTATTTGGTTTAACCCAGGTAAGAATATTGAAGTTCACATTTTAAAGAGGGTACTCAGTGACTTACACATATGCCTCTTTCTGGTTTGACTTAAAAAAACAGCGATTAAACTTTCAAGTTAACACATAGGCCGTTATTCAGAAAGTTACCTAACTATGTACTTCCTTTCACATACGGCAGCAGTTCCACTGGAAACGGTACCTAAGAGTAGTGAAGTATGTAAGTATTCTGCCCAGTTCGGACTTGCAGAAGTGTTTCTGAGTGATGCTGAACACCTTCACTCCTGCTGAAATCAGCATAAGCTGATGGGATCATCCCCTCACAGAATCAGGCCCAGTAAAAGCTGGACATCCTCAGTGTTGTTTCAGTAGGATTCTGCATTCTTTGACCACCCATACCTTAATGAGTCTCTAGTGAAGCCTTTCTTACAGGAAAACAATTTAACCAGAGTTACCGTGGAATGTGTTGGTATGACAAACAGATCATTACAGGCTAAATATTAAGGTTTTTGTCAGGCAACATGGCTTTTCTTCAGATGGAGACTGATGAACAGGAGTAATGAATCCTATTACTGGTATGGGTGAGCAGAATATTTGTCTTCTGCATTAGTCCAAGAATCATAAGTGACAACACCACTGTTCTAATTACCAGCATTCCCTCTAAATAAAATTTATTTCTGAAAATTTAGTCCAGGTGAATAAGAAATAGAACCCTTGCCATGATGAGTTTTTATGAATATACACAAGCTCTATCATAAATCTAAAAAATTATTTCTGAAATGAGTACTTTTCAGAATACTTTAAAAGGGACACATGATTGTAGAAAACCTAGGAAAATGGTAATTAATTTCACTGACATGCAAACCTTTTAATATGTCTTTGCCCATATTTTGCCTTTGGATTATCAGTTTACGGAGTTTCAGAGTTGCTTAAGTCATCCTTTGCCAGAGTTCATTGAGATCCTTTTGTTTCTGTTATTTTGGGGGGTTACTTTTGAGTTCTGCAATGAACCTTACATGAGCTATTTGCCAATGTGCATTTTATTTACATATTTTCTTGGTTTTCCTCGATGCACATGTGGTTTATGTTCTACTTGGATACTGTTGTGAATAGTGAAGAAGTGGAAAAGGAGAAATAAATAGTGTCCCCACTAATTTAAGTAAACTTTAATTATTTTTTAAGTGGAGATCAATCACAGGAATTGTTACCTTAAGGACAGTTTATTTTTTTCAAACAAAAAATGCTAAAATGGGAATTACCGTTCAAGCTAATGCTACAAGAAAGTTATGTAATGGATTCTGAACTGATGCACACCAAAGGAATTTCAGGGACTTGTACATTTATACACTTCACTTACGAAAAAGCAAGAGCAAATTCGTCCATTGAGATGGTTTTTTTACATGTCTTCCTCGGTAATAAGATTAAGCAAATAAAACAAGTTACATGTACACGGGTATTAATTTAAATGCTTTTTTTAAACAATTTCACAGTCCTTACAAAATTGTAAGGGGTTTTTTATTAATGAAAGGCTTTCATCGACTGATGAGTAGCAGAAAGTTGTAGAAACATTTATAGTATATTATCCTCCATTTTATTCTTACTTTCCCCATGATAACTTTATCAACTTAAATCTTTATTTCTGGATTTTACAGCCCTGTCATACAGCTGAGATTGTGGTTTAGAACTGCTTGTTCTCTAAATTCCCCTATCGAACCTACCACTAGGTGGAGTATGTGCCTGTCGAAGGTGTCTCTGTCTCATCTCGCCCAGCCTTTGGAGACAGAAAATTTCCTTCCCCTGGCCCCTAAAAAGCAGTTAAAGGTACTCGCTCTGTATCTAATGTTCTGATACAAAATTCTCTGCAAAATTTATGTTTTTTGGCATATGGCTTTTGGCGTTAAAGTACTCTGGTACCTTGACGTATTTATACAGTGTGTTTTTAAAGTTTCAGACTGTGTATTTCTGAAAATATAAAGGCAGAAAAATACAATTACGTATACTTAGATGCTCACTTGTCAAATTCTGATACATAAATGTAAGTCCAGGTATGCATGTTTGATCTAAAAAGTGCTATTAGTGCATCTGACATATGTATACATGTATATGCACTGATACATACATATACATGTACATATACATATACAAAGATACATGGATATATAGACAAATGTATGTATGTGTGTATGCATATAAATGATCAAATGTGTACCTGACCTGAAATTTTCATTTCATCCATATATGCATGTTTACTGGTTTCTGGGAAGCACAAGATTCACAGAATCATAGAATGTCTGGGGTTGGAAAGGACCTCTGGAGATCATCTAATTCAGCCCCTGTAGATCATCTAGTCCAACCAACAGGTTCACCTAGAGCAGGTTGCCCAGGAAAGTATCCAGGCAGGTTTTTAAAGTCTCCAGAGAAGGAGACTCCACAGCCTCTCTGGGCATCCTGTTCCAGTGCTTTGCCACCCTCACAGGAAAGATTTTTCTCATTTTGTTTAGCTGAAACTTCCTGTGTTACAGTTTGTGCCTGTTGTCCCTTGTCCTATCACTGGGCACCACTGAAAAGAGACCGGCCCCATCCTCTTGACACCCACCCTTTAGATACCTATAAGCATTCATAAGATCCCATCTCAGCCTTCTCTTCTCCAGGCTAAACAGCCCCAGGTCTCCCAGCCTTTCTTCACGAGAGAGATGCTCCAGTCGATTAATTTATGCAGCTACCGTTCTGATGCAAGTTTGTAATGACTGAAGTGGAAGAAGAGGGAACATGCTGTTCAGACAGCACTTTATATAACCAGAGAAAATGATAATATATCAAATGAACTTTGTGCAACTTTTTCCTTTTTCTTCCAGGAAATAGTTGTATAATATGCAAACTACGTCCAAACTTTGTCCCTGGAGAAGATTTTAAGTCATGCTATTGACGTTAGGGTAGTTGAAGTAAATTGAATAAGTATCACAATGGTAAAACCAATGGTAAGTCCTGATAATCATGTATAACAAGCTAATTTTACATGACTATTGACAAACTAAGTAGGAGTGCACTTAAAATGTACTCACAGATAAGGCGTTAGCTTGTCCTGCTTTTGATAACCATGACCGCTAATATTTTTTGACATTTGCTTAGGATATCAGAAATGCTTTCTTGCACACAAAGCCCCTTCTGTACTCAATTTCTGTTGAAATTGCAGGCCGGGCTCCTTGCTGACCCAGAAAGGGATGGTTCTTAAGGCAACATAGCTACGCTACCACTATCCACACTACTAATGCTACTCTACAGCTGATACCCCCAGGTGCAGGAGTAACAATTCACTCAGATTTGACATGCACCTAACAGCACAGATGCTTAACAATATAGGAAAAAACAGTGTTCCAAAAATAACTAAAATATCTGAATTAGCAGTGGAAAGGAAATCTGTTTGAGTTAGATATTAAAATCAAATATTGAGCACACTTAAAAATATCCAAGTATTGTATAGGAAAATAATAATAATTTCCTGCATTCATTGACTATTTTCTCACTTTAAAATATAAATAAGCTATTTCTAAATTGCCCCAGACTGTTTTTAAGAGATATATTATTTGTACTATTCACAGAGATTTACCACATTTTCACACCCTGTTATGTATAAATTCCTTTAAAAACATAAAAAGTGTGATGAGACCACTGTCAGTGGTGAGAATGGGAGAAATTAATGGTTGGGTAGTAGGTCTGCTTTGCTCAATATCTCATACTGATGAGGTCTCAAAATTCACACTTATTTGCCTTCCAAAACTGTGCTGGAATTACATTTTAATCACGCTCTATAATTACCAGTCTTTTCTATTTTTATTTTTTTGGGGACCAGATAGTATTGACTCAACAAAACCACAGCAAAATCTAAACCTGAAGAACATCTAATTTCCCATAAATACGTTATCTCTACAGACAGGGTAGTATATCCTTTAGTATTTTTGTCAGGGATTCGGCCATTAAGGTTTAGGTCTGACCTAAGAAAGAAAACTATTAGGATATAACTTAAGATTGTTGTTTCACACAATAAACTCTTAGATCATTATCTTTGTTATTTAAGCATATATAAAAATTTCCAGTGGCCTACATCCTGACACTTGTAGCCAGTGATGACCTCTCGTAGGGTGGCCTCTGCTGATTCTTTCCTGTCTGTCATTTTAGGAGAACCATCTTTCTATTAGAAAAAATTATCACTTCAAGGTTGCAAAATGAGCAGTCTCTTTGACAGGCACGCAATTTGCAGTGCAGATGACTTTTGAAAACAGCACTGAGTGTAGTATCTGCTCTGCATGAACAGAAGCACGTGTGCTGGCAGTAAGCTTTCACAGGCATGTGCTGAAGGCAGCAGCATGGTAAGATTGAGGAACTTTCCTTATCGTTCCCCAGACAGTGCTCTATGTGACACCCCCCCGCCTCTTTCTGACCATGTCTTTTGCTGACTCTTTTTATGCCTTTTTTCCTCTCGGTGCCTCGAGCTTCTCACCACAGCAGTGCCTACAGCAGAGCATCTCTTCCTGCCCCTTATCTCTGCAGGTCAATCCCAATCTTTGCTTCCATTTCAGTCTCCCTCTCCTGAGCTCTTTGTCAGAGCCTTGGAAATGTCCTAATTCTGGAGGAGCACCCCACCAGCCTGCAAGCACCTGGAACACCCCTAGAGTGGGATGCTGACAGGGACCAGGGGCCCAGCAAAGTTCATGTACAACAGGCTGATGTCCAGAGGGAAAAATCTGGCCCTAGGAGGTGGCAGATACAAGCAGCTGGAGGGAGGGTCTGATAACAGCAAACATTGAGCAACAAGTAAGTATTTCTAATTGTTGCCATCACTAGACGTCTTGAGAAAGTAATTAATAAAGAATTGGAAGAACTGTGCAGAAGAATTGCATTTTAAAAATGATCATAGGACTCTATTTCTGCAGATGTTTACATGAGTAACTTTGTGATTAGAGCATTTTCATTCAGTAAGGCTATTCACTGAGCTAAAATCGTTGTGTAGTTTGGATTGTAGTTTGTCATCCTCTTATCACGGCTAATGAAACCCTTAGCTGGGGCTTCCAAAACTTAATTACACACAGATGGGTTGTTGGGTTGGTTTTGTTTGTTGTTTTGGCTTTTTGTTGTTTTTTTTTTTTTCTTATCATTCTTTTACTATTTGAAGAAAGATTTTTAGATTGTTAAACATGAAAAAATGTACTTTAATAGATTTTTCCCCTCCATCAACAGCTGTATTTTTATCAATCCATTAACTGTAGTTAAGTTACAACTCTTCTGGTACTGAGTAATAAAATGATACTTCTGAACCACTATTAAAAAAAGAATGAAAGAGAAATTATGTGCTTAAATTAACTCCTTGGCATAATAAAAATATATTTTTAAATCTCCAAGAGCACTTACTTTGCTTTGGTCTTATTGTTTATTCAGCTAAGGCATTCTCTACACACTGTTGCTTAATTTCAGTTTTGAAAGTTTTCCTTTGCCTCTGAACAGTCAAAACCAGAATCTGCAATGACAATGACACTGGTTATTTCTGCTGTAATGCCAGTGATGCCTGGAACTCCAGATAGCCACAAGCTTCAATATTTACATTTTTTAACTATGAAAATTGAAAGCTGAACTGTGAGGAAAAAATGACCAGGACTGTACAACTATGCTTTCAAATTAAATAAATGTGATGTTTGTTTAATACATGCCTAGTTCTAAATGCTTTCTTCTCTTAAAAGGTCCCTTAAGAAAACTACTTTACAAAAATCTAATTTGTAGTACAAATTGAAAAAAGTTTTTTAAAGATGCCTTCATCTTGTCTTTCCAGCCCCAGCCTTCTGGGTGGTTTCATATAACTGTCATTCTAACAAGGGCATAGAATAAGGGTTACATTGCACAGAGAGACTTGAGCCAGCTTGCATCTGCATGAATGCCCACCTCAGTACTGGCCTGTTGACAAGGCTAACTTCAAACAGCCCATGAAGGACGCGTTCACACTGCTGGTTATACTTAGATTTGCATTTAATTTTGAGCTGTAACTTGCAGACTGTGTGAACTCTTAAATCTCTCACCTTTCTCATGGCAGCTAGAGTACTGGATGCTAGAGGAAAACCAGCGTCCCTGGGGAGCTCGTGCACAATGCACATAGTAGGCTGTGCAGAAACGCACGTAGTTGACAGCCAAGACATTGTAAAAACCCATCTGCAAACACCTGTGGTGAAGGTGTTCGAATGGGTGCAGTTGCCCCTGCGCGACACGAAAGCAGTTTAAAAATGGACAAATGGGATGCAGGCCTGTACTCATTTGGGCACCACAGCAGCAGTTGGCCAATTGCACCTGCTACTGATGACTTAGCTTCTAGCGCAGACAGGCTAACCAGACAAGGAGGATTGGTTGCCGCCATCAAGTTTCTATATGGCAGCCATGCACTTCTAAATGCAAACGAGGTAGAAAAGGCTACCCAGGAAAGGGGCTGAGACCGCTACGGTTTGGACAATATTGGGACAGCTGATGAAGAAGCTGCAGCTGCAGTAAAACCTCCACTGGCAGCATCTTCTTGGACAATGCTACCATACCAGTAGAGACCATAGGGAAAATCTCTATATGAAGAGATAGCTGACCTGTTAAGATCTGCTTCAGGTACCTCTATTGTTCCCACAGATTTGAGTGTTTGACTTTTACCAAAGCCTTGTAGTACAGATAAACTACAGAGATTATCACTATTTATTGCAGATTTCTAACCTTTCACTTTAATCTTTTCTATGGTATCTGTCCCAATAATAACAGCCTAAAGCACTCATTTTTCCTTATTCTTCTGCTTTCAACCAGAGTAATGTTGGTCTTTTCAATCTCTCCTCACATGGAAATCTAATCTTTCCTTAGGCTGTTAAATTCCAATTGCTCAGATGATACAACTGCTGGGTTTGTTACTTTTTTTAAAAAAATCAAGGTGATCAAGACTGAGTAGTGGCATACTCAAGCTCCATCTGCACTGGGTAGAGCATGATCAGCTTGGAGAAGAGTTCACGCTGAGGACCCAGTGCATGCCCATACCCATCAGGACACTTGACTCAAGAGGCACTGTAGCCAGGCCCTGGGGGTGTGGGAGGTGCACTCACTCCTGGGTATCTCTTGGGCTCAGACAGCAGACGCAGAGGATTCGAGTGGGGAGGTACACTTCAGGTGTACTCCTGATCCAAACAAAAACTCTGATGAGAAGAAAACATTTTGGAGACAGCTCGCAAACATGGCACCCACTCAGATTTTTATTCTAATGACCAGCGAGAAACCATTTCTTTCACTTTGGTATAGCCAGCCCCAAAGGTTGGCAAAATTAATGCCTTTTCTCCCTCAGTTTCCAAACCAACATTTCCCCTTGATAAGACTATCCTCCCTATAAAAATCGGTGTCCTTTCTTTAAAAAAAATATATTCCTTTACTTACCAGATAGTATTTCCCTATTTGTGCGTCTGCAAATAGTGCAGCAAGCAAGTGGGACCCTTGGAGTTCCATTGGGACCTCTCCCCTTCAACTGCCCCAGCATGCAAGGTCCTTGCAGGCAGCACAGTAACTGGGGCTGGTGCCTTCCTGACACGTTCGGCAGCTTACAGGGCACATTAGACACTGCCTTTAAGTGGAAAGTGAAACAGAAGAAAAAATCCAAGTTTAGCTGTAGTCAAGCTGCAGGGCTGACATCTCAAACTGAAATCAAAAATGATGGAACATTTGATGCTTTGCCTGAAGCCCTTGCTTCCATAGGCTGAGTGATTGGGGAATTTGCTTTCATCTGCAAGATGGAAAAGAAACCCTCGTGTCTTTGTGGTTATGGAAGAGAGCCTGAAAATGTGACCCCACAACACCCCAGCAGCTCAGAAAATTAATGGGAAAAGTGAAGACTTCAAACTTGTATTCTTAATCTCATGACTTCAGGATCTGACTCATGATTTTTGAACATCCAGGGCTGTCCCATCTGCAAATTGCTGAGCATATTGGAAAGCAAAGGCTGCGAGCCTGCACTGGCAGCCACTGCCACCCTGGACGAGCCACGGGCTTTCCCAGCGAGGTCCCACATTGCCAGAGATGGAACTGGAGCGAGGACGGCCCTTCCTCCCCATCACGCCCTTGCTCAAGCAGAATCCCCAGGCTGGCAAAGGCGAGAGGGGGCAGCCAGGGCTGGCTCCCTCCCCGCCGTGGAGGGGCCAGTGTCCGGGCCAGCTCAGTGCCCTAGCTGAGGTCGGGACGGCGCAGCAGGTCAGGTCACGCACCAGGACGAGGGACCCAATGCCACGCACCGGGCGGAGGATCCCGCACCTCTCGCCGGGCCAGGGCGCTGCCGGGGTGTCCCCACTGGGGTGATACTCCCCTCTTCCTCCGGCTGCATGTGCCGCTCGCTTCTCACTTTCTTTCACAGTGGCAAGAAAAGCAATTTCTTTACAAACCCGTGAAGTGACTTGAGGGACTGGTTAT
>JANHFX010023070.1:0-12719 GCA_027560015.1 Chloroceryle amazona | reverse complement strand
TGTCCCCATTGCAGGGGAGGTGGCCGGGGCTCTGAGCACCCTGCTCTGGTTGCAGATGGCCCTGCTCCCTGCAGTGGAGCTGTCTTAAATAACTGCAAATATACTGAAAGGGATGCAGACTTTGGTCTTTAGAGGTGGTGAGGGGAGTTGCCTTCAGCTCTTACTCCAAAAAGAGACTGAGTTAAATTCTTTTGAAGACAGGATCACACTGGAAAGATGGAATTGCTCTTATGAACTGGGCAGAAACCTCCTGCTGTTGTTCATCCCCAGAATCTGGTGGTGGGATGTGTCACTGCTGCAAAAGAGACACACACAGCACATTGCCTGGAGCTGGTGAAGAAAACTAACAGGGTTTCTGATTTATATATTTATTTATTTACTTACTTTGAAGATAAATATGTTTTCTCCTTAAGATGCAACAGGAAAGCTTCTGAAAAACTTTATATGGCTCTCAGTGGTTTATAGCAGGCTGGATCCAGGTTCTCTGGTGAGCTCAGCCTGCATCTCTTCCCCCTGTGAGCTCTGAGTGCTGGTGTGCAGCCTCCAGCCTGCCTGTGTGGGAAGAGGAAAGGACCAACGCAGCAGCTGGTCCAGGCTTCCACCAAAACCAAGGCCTGTGCAGTTTGGGAGGTGAGATTAAGTGCATCTGCATGAAATGTAAATCCAGCAAAGCTGGGGAGCATTTGCTCCTGCCCAGCTGGCCATCTGCCCTACTCAGCAGAGACTTCCCCAGGAGCTTCTCCAAAGAATTCCGAAGCATCCGCCAGCAGTGGGATTTCGGATACGAGCGAGCAGGTGGGTTAACTTGGCCAAACTTGAGTTTGGAATATTGACTAATTCAGGTGTCCATGCAAACCAATCTCTGACATTCATGGCCAGGGGCTCTGAGCAGCCTGACCTAGCTGGAGATGTCCCTGCTCAGTGCAGGGGGTTGGACCAGATGACCTTTGGAGGTGCCTTCCAACCCAATCCATTCTATGATCACAAATAACAGGGTCAATTCATAACCTCTTCCAACTTACTGTGCAACTTCAGCCAGGACAAATATTTCTTGTTACTTGCACCATTATTACCACCCAGATGACTACAGAGACGCAGAATTATGGAACCACTTTGCTTCTGCAGGTGAGCTGCGTTTTGTCTGCATGATTTACAGACCCATGACAAGCAGACCCTTCCCTAACAAAGGGTTTTCTCCAAATGAATTTTGTAGATCATACCCCTCACTTCAATTCTTTCATCTGCCACTTGGTTGTTAAACAGCTTTAAATTTAGTATTAAAAGTATCACTCAGAAATCATTTCAGAAAACATGATATGCCCTTTACCACTGGTGTTTCCTTTGTGTCTTTCACTAGGCAGAAAACCCCTCAAACTGCTGAGTTTGAGCTAGTAATGGAAAGTTCATCATGGTTAATTGTTGATTAGGTAGGAAAGTGAATTACAGGAAAGAGATCAGAAGCATCTGATTGTCTTCACCATGGGCGCGATGCTTTGCAGACGGGGAGGGAGCGTGCAGCTTGCAGCATCATTGGAGGCACTCAGGTTAGTAGCAGAGCTCTTGCTAATGCAGACTGACAAATTGTAGAATATTTCACTGCTGGTGCCAAAGGTGGTTCCTTTGTTCAGCTTCTGGAAGATGAATTAATGTGTTTTTAAAGAAAAAAACTGTCTTGGTGATAGGGCAGGCTGGGTGTTTCTCTGAGGAGAAAGGTGGAGGGTTGACCATCTGGATGAACAGCTTTAAGTCATCTATCTGATATTTCCTTCTTCGGGTTGGTCTCCTGATACTGTTGGTCTAATGAGGGGCATCTTATCCCTATCCCAGGTAAAGCACAGAGGCAGATGCCATCCAAAAATGGGCTCAGCTTCTGGTGAAATGCTTTTATGGGCCAGGTGGTCCTTCCCGAGGTGTCAGAAGGGGAGGTGGTAGGAAATAGTAGTTGCCAATGTCTTTTTTTTTATTATTATTTATAATGAAATCTTTAAACCAACGTCTCTACCCTCAGCCGTCTCTTTATTATTGTTATTTAACTTGCTTTGAGCACAAATACTTGTGTATAAGATGGCATTACATCATCTGAGGGAGGTGAAAGTATGAGAAAGTAGGGATCTGGGAAAGGAATTTTGTTATTTGGAGTCAGATGGTAATTGGGGGGGGGGCGGGGGGGGGGGTGAAACCCAAAACATTCAGATAGGATAGAAAGAAAATAAACCTATTTTCTGGGTCTTTATATAGCTGTGGTGCCAAAATCAACCATTCAAGCAGTGATGATCCCGGATATTGGGAGCTGGAAAAGAGGCCACATCCTCCTCCCAGAACCAATGCCTGAAAACTGGGGGGAAAAAAAAAGGCCAATCAGTAAAAAGAGTGGAAATGTCAAGAAAATAAAGATGTCTTTTAAAATGTGGGGACTTCAGAGTTAACATAAAAGACAGAAGGTTCTGCTGCAGCTGGTGTGCAAGGTTAAACCTCCACATATTTTTTTCCCCACCCCCTTTCCCCCCCCAAAGTCTGCTTTTTCCAAGCCTCATTAACTGTTTTGCTGAACATTCCAACCATTACTCTTCTGCCAGGTTATATCACATTTTTCAACCTTTTAGGTACAGACCTTAGAATTATTGATCCAATGAATCATACTGACTTAGGTGCTGCCTGCTGCTGAAACACTTCTGTGGAACCCAGGATGCTGGCTAAACAGCGAGCGTTTTTATTTATTTATTTATTCTTTTTTTCCTGAATATTCCTTAGGTAAGGGAGTATTTTTCCACACAGAAACAGCAGCGGTGTGGGGGCATCACCTCTTTGCAGTTCCTGTGGCAGCGTGTGATGTTTCAGGCACCTCATGGCAATGATGCACAAGCACCAAAGTCAGACAGATGGAATTTCTTCTTCGTTACCGAAAAGAATGAGATCCGTACGCTGTCGAGGCATCCTCTCCTCAATACCTGAGGCTAGTGATATTACTGTGGCATTTTATTTGCTAGCTGGGTTCATTTGGCAAGTGATGGGAGGAGTTATAACCAGGTTTGATCCACCTCTTGGGGTGGTAACCTCCAGCAAAAAAAAAGGGTTTATAAGAAGGACCCATTTACACCAACCCAATGACTGTTGATTAAATGTCTACTATATAGAATCACAGAACGTTTTGGGTTGGAAGGGACCTCTAAAGGTCCTCTAGTCCAACCCCCAATATCTACAGTGCTACTGTAGATGTGATAGATGCAGATAGACCCTGCTCATCCTTTTTTTTTTTTTCATATGTTTTAGGAATGCCAAAAGACTAAGCTGTTTGTGTGAGCAAAACTGATTTTGACTGAGCTACAGAAAAATCCTGCCTCTGCTGCCAGAGGGCACATGTGTACATTGCATTAGGAGCTTTGGATTTTTGTCTTGTAATCAGGATTATGGTACTTAAAGAATGGGCCTAGAGTTTATCCACCACACAAATGATTAATATAATCTGAAATCCAGAATAAACAGGAAGCCAGATGTGAGAATCTCACAGACCATGTTGATGGGTATTGAACCTGACTGTAAAAATCAATGAAATAAGAAGAGATGCAGTGGAATCACTGATGAAATCAACAGCGGTTGAGGTGTGAAGAGAGATCCTGTTCCTGGTATATGTACCCTAATCACAGAGCTGTTCAGGATCTTTGATCAGCTGCCGTGAGAGATGTGACAAGGCAATAATGATGATAAACCAATTAAACTTAAGATGTCAAAGATTCCCAAGCACCTGCTAAGCCTGAGATGAGACATAAGAATGAATAGTTTAATCCTGAAAAACTCAGCCCTAGGTGCTCTGATCTGAGGTTGGATCCAGATGTGTTTAGGGAAAAAAGGCAGGACTCCATGCATAGGAATTTGTCCAGGGGCTGGCCTGCAAATAGATTCTATTTATTAAACAGAGTGTAAAGAGAAGGATTGTAACTGTAGAGCAAAGAATTCTTTTTATTTTCATTGTTCAATGCCTGCAGTAGGATGGAACCACCTCCTGCTTGGAAGCCACCTCCTGAAACCGAGACCAGGTGGGGAACGCCCAGATGCCACCTGCCTTTCTCGTGCTTCACGTTGCTACGGGGAATTTGTAGCACAGGAACAAGATGTTCCAAGTCTCAGACTGGTACTTGAACATCAGGTTTCTTTGTCTTCTATCCTGAGTACTTCACATCTGGTTTTCTGTTGTACCCGGGCTGCTTAAAGCTGCCAGAGAAATCCTGCACCTTCCCCTGGCATCCCATGGACAGGAACACAAGAGTATCCCTCAGATAATAGAAACGAGGTATGTTCTCTTTATTAATTACCAGATAAATCATAGCAATCTTTAACGATACCAAATAAGCTAATCATATCCTAAGCACTTTTTCTTTTGTGCTCCCAGAATGAAATGCATAATTCACGAGCTTAACAACTCCCAGCACTAAACTGGGATCACAAGCCTGCATACGGATACTCGGTTTACCACAAACTACACGCTGGCAGTGAACTTAAGACAAGGCATTTTGGCAGATCTCAGCTGCTCTCTGCAAGGCTCAAGAGAAAGGAGCTGTGTGATTTATATTGGAGAAAACTATTCTGATAGAATATTCAACAGAATTTCCCAGCTCACTCATCTGTTTTGTTTTCACCAATAGAGAGACTGAAATGGTTAATAATTTTGAATGGAATTAACTTTTCTTCAGCAAAGGAAACAACAGCTAAAACAACAACAAAAAAGCTGTGGTAATTCTCTTGCAGCTTTCCAAAACAATTAGGCAGTAAATGACTGCTGAAGAGATTTTCATGTTGTTTCAAACACTGGTTGGAACAATTGGAAGCTACAATTTTTATTTTTATTTTTTTTTTCTTCTCATTGTGACTTTATTATCCGACAGGAAATGACTAATTTGGAGCTTGTTATTACTGTTTTATAGTCCATGAAATATAAGTATATAAGTAAAGATTTCCATCAATTAAAAAAGATGAAATACAGCATGTGAAATAGTTAAGCAGTTCTTTAGCTGAGGCGCAGCCAGGCTAAATTATAGGCAGGGTTGAAGTCTGTGATTTTCAACACTCCAGCACAGCCTGTCTGGACTGTACCACATGGAAAATCATCCTGTTGATGTAACCAGGACCTCGACGCATCTCCACATCTACTGGTCATACCTTGAGCGAGCATCTTCATCAGGCAGAAGGTGTGAGGACCACCAAGGGCCAGAGAAAGATGTGAAGCTGGTGGGTACTGCTGGCTGGGAGCTGTGAGAGGTGAGGGTTGGCCTTGGGTGTTTTTCTGATAATAGAATTTATTCTACTTGATTCACCATCAATAGCATCTCTCCACATCCCTTCTGAGAGGCATGTCTATATAGATATTAAAAAAAAGACCTGTAATTCATTTAAAGATGACCTGTATTTAAGAATTATTGTATATTGCCTTTCAGTGGGACTAGTTATCTGGAAATTTTTCTTATTTTCCATCTCAATTTGAGTACATGAATGAATAATGACGTATGAATAACATGTGAAAGAGCAGGTTCCTCACCTTTGAATGATTGTGGATTAAAGTAGTTCCATTAGCAGGGCAGCAATGAGAAGCATTTTTTTCTGGTGTGGATTCTCTAGCACGTAATGAGCCCTGGATTTATATCGCAGCCTTTTTCTTCCTAGAAATGCCAATATAAATCTTGCTCCTTTGCATGTCGGTCCAGGACCTGTCTCACTCCAGCCTGTTCCTTCCTGAGGTGCTCTAACCTGTTCTTGGCTTTCCCTCCAGCTGTGCTGCCCCAGGTAACCCCCAACAACTACGCAGATGCTCTTTCTGGCATTTCACTGTGCTCCTCACCTCACCTGAACATTTTGCCTGTCCCCAAGCTCCACCCGAGAAGAATTTTTCCAGGCTACCTTGAAAGGGAAGGAAATGTGTGTGGTTAGGATGAGGATCGAGTGCAGCAAAGGTGTCGATGGACATGGGCATCCCTGTCAATCGCATCCTACCCCTTCTTCCCCAGCAGCACCTAAAAATTGTCCTTTCCACGCTGGGCTTTGCTCTGCCAGCACTTCCCATCACTCCTGTGTCTGCCCCTCTCAGCTCCCTTCATGTGCTACACCACCCTCGCATAGGAAAAACGTAAGACAAAGCAATCATTTTTTTGTAAGCTGTTACATTAACCTTTCCATCTCTTCCAAACCCTGGCCATGCTCTGCTGGCTGCAGCTCGCCCCGCTGGCACTGGGTGGGCAATGACAAGCTGTAGCTCCTGCTCCCTGTTATTTCTCTGTCCCCATCTCCCAACCTCTGCCACTCTCTTTCTCCCTCCCACAGCATCCTGTCCAGCCCGCAGGTTAGTAGCTCGCCAGCTGCCTCCTCTGCTCTATTTCTCACAATGCCAAGAAAAACGGGGTCCTGGATCCTGATTTGGAGTCTTTGGCATAAAGAATAAGGATTATGATCATTGGTGTCATTCTGATTTATTCCATTATAGCAGCTGGTTATAGCACAGGAGCTTCATTGGTTAGTAACACTAGAGATAAATTTTGACCCTTTATTTTTCCTAACTGCTTGTTAGCTGTGTAGCATCAGTTTTTCTCTCGTTTAGATACTTGCTTCTACTTCGGGGTGTGAGGGGAAATCCCAGTTGTCTAGATAATGAAGCTGGTGAAACAAATTCTGAGGTGCATTTTACAGTGGAATTTGATTGTTGTAATTTTTCATGTGTTAAAAAAAGGAGCACGTTGGCTTTCTCTGGGAAATGGTTGGGTTTATGTTTTGTTGGGATTACTATTTTATTTTTTTTTTTACATCCAGAACTTGTAGTCGTGTAGCAGATCTCTTTTATTTCTTGGGAACAGGGAAATATCCCAGCATTTACCAGCTGAGTTCACTGAAAAACTATATATTATAATTTAATGAGGCTTGAAGTTGTACAGCTAACGCTTGAAACAAAAACTTGAAGCAGTGTGAATCTGAATTTTGAAAGGACACCTCCGTGCAAGCCTGGTGGAAATACCTGGATGGAGATGGGAAATGTCAGCTATATTTCAAATTAACTGAGTGGGAACAGCTACTCCAACGGGGCTGGATGCTTTTCTGGACAGCTTTAGTCAAGGTGATCAAAGATGATCATAGAATCATTTCAGCTGGCAGAGACCTTCAAGATCATCAAGCCCAACCTTATTCCCAGCCCTGTCAAAACCACTAAACCATGTCCCTAAGCACAACATCTCCCTGGCTCCAAAGAAGGTGACTCCAGCACCTCCCTGGGCAGGCTGTTCCAGTGCCTGACAACCCTTCCAGTAAAGAAATTCTTCCCAATATCCAGCCTGAACCTCCCCTGGTTCAACTTTAAGCCATTTCCTCTTGTTCTATAGGTGGGGATGATGTTTGCACCCAGAGGTCAAGTGTCGGGCCACCAGAGATTGCATCCCTTTCAGGCTGTGAGTGCTGTTCCTGCTGTGCCAGCAGCTCGTACGCGTGGTTTTGTGTAGCAAAACTTGGGTTTGGTTTCACTGGGGTCTGAAAGTTGGCTTGCTTTTGAGGGGCACAGCTCCCTGAGGATGTCAGGATCTTGGGGCTGCACAGCTGCCATGGGCTGCTGACACTTGTACCACATGGCACGTTGCTCTCCATCCCTTGTGGTCTTCCATCTCCACAACTTGCTGGACATTGCGTTCCTGGATGGAAAAGGGAGACTGTAGCTTTCAAGTTTTCCAAGTGAATCCAGAACACCCTCGCACCCATCTGCACCAGTGGAAACCAGAGCTGCCTAAATGTTCTCACCAGGATCCGGGTGCAACTTCATTTTTTTTGTTGTTGTTGTTCATTAAAGTTTGTTTTCTTGGTTGGCCAAAGCATGTCCTGGGTTGGCTTCACCTCTCTCACTTCTCAAAGACAGACTCGCTCTTTTGAGTGCCCAGTGAAATAAATTATTTAGCTGTGTTATTTCAGTTACAAAAACTGTAGATAGATATCCTGGCTCTCACCAGTTATCATATTGCAAAACTTCCCTTGGTCCTTTGGGAAGTCCGAGTTGAGGATCAGCAAAATGGTCCTTTCAGAAGACCCTGAAGAATAAATATCCTGTTGCTGCAGGCAACGCGATGCTTCCCTCTCCCCACCTCCTCTCCCCTTTCCCAGTCAGTACACACGAATTTACCAACTCAATGGTCTTTATTTTATTTATTTTGTATTATTAACAGGGAAACAGAAGAAATACTCAGAGAAGTTGGAAACAATCCTATTGCACAAGAATGAGAAATGATCCACGTGGTGGTTCTGTGATATTGTTCCTCAGCTGCAGTCCTTGGGAGAGCACCACAATTGTTCCCATGCAAACAAAAGGAGTCTAATGAAAGTATTTTAATCTGCTGATCATCTATTCAGAGAGAAGGGGATGGCCCTGGGAGGTGTCACTGGAGACTGGAAATGCGTGCAGCCATGGTAATCAGAACAATCGTATTTATTTACGCTTCCGAGCGAGCTATTGTGTGCACAGTGTTGGTGGAGATTGATTTAGCTGCAGATTTCATTCTCTGCACCTTGGTCAGATTCAAGAGCTCCAGGTCTAGCTACACTGCTGGTCTTGGTGTATTGAAACCAGGAGGCTCAGCTCTGTAAGCTCCCTGTATAGTTTAGGGTGGAAAGGTCTGCTGGAAACTCATTCCAATAAGCTTAGACCCGTGTTCAGCTGGTCTGAAAAGCTTCCCGGTGGTGTAAACTTTTGGTTTATGTGGTTAAAGGGATTTCTGATGGGGATCCAGCTCTTACAGCTTCTGGATGGTGAAAGTCCTCTGGTAAGACTCCTGACTGCACACCCCGAGTAGTTTTCTGTCAGGGGAGTTGTCAACAAGGACAAAGCCTCCTGGGGAACCATGAGGTTGATGGGATGTCCTCTCCTCCTTCATGCCATGAATGTTGTGATCAGATGACAAAGGTCCTGGTGCCATGGGAGCAACAGTAGAAGACTGTCAACAATAAACATCTTATTAGAGCTTGACAGGTTAAAGGAGATTTGTCTCAGGTCTCCCAGGTAAGGAGATCTTCCCAGCATCCCATCATGTGCTGCCATTCCTCCTTTCACATCAAATCATTTTGTAACAGAGCCTACAACCCTCCCAGTCCTCGCTGTTGTGGGAGCACTTGCCTGGAGTCAGCTGAAGAGGGGAGATGTGTCTTCTGCTGACACAAACCCACCCGAACACCAACTGAAAGGCCAAGGGGAGCAGAAGGGCTCTGCCTGCTTCTGTTTGTGCCACACGAGCTGTTTGGGTGGGATATTCACTTGACAAGTGTGTGTTGAAGTCATTTCTGAAAGTGTATTCTTATCAGTGTCAGAAATAACGTTGTCTTTTGTTTGCAGTAACCACAAGGAGGAAGACAAGATGTGGATGTGGTTGACTAAAGATGAAGAGATGGTGTGATCCAGCTTTGAGGCAGATTTCAGCTGTAAAAAACCCAGCAGTAAACAGTTTTATTAGGTAAGAGAAATTAGTTTCACCCACGTGCTCATAACAAAAGGAAAGAGGGTTTAGGGAATAGGACAAAGTTCCCATTTCTTTGGTTGCATTTAGGTTTCACATTGTGTTTCGAAAGACAAAATATCCTTTGGATGTAGCTCTTAGTGCCATGGTCTGGCTGATGTCAAGGTGTTGGGTCAGAGGCTGGACTTGATGATCTTGGAGGTCTATTCCAGCCTCAGAAATTCTGTGATTCACTGCATTTATTTTCTTACCAAAAAAGATATCTTTTTCTTATTATTATTTTACAAAACAAGCAAAGAAACAAAACCCCCTCAACAGTAAAAATACAAACTCTCCCCCAATCCCCTGTGAGTAACGTGGTGATCCCAAGAGTCTCTGGATAGATCCGTGGCTCACCCCAACACATGTGGGGGGCCAGAAGTGGCTGAAGCTTCTGAAAATTACATCATTATATATATTAAAAAATCCTCTAAAAGGAGCAGAGTAAGTAGGAGTCCTATTCCTGATACCCTACGGCTACAAAATAGAGCTATAGCATTTTCAACTCAATTCACACCATCGAACATCAGGCTTTGTAGGCGATGCCAGAAGAGCCAACAATAATTAGTCTGTCGTTGCTCTATTTTCATATACACGTCATTCTATAGAACTTTTAATTAAGATGAGCTAACTTTTGTTAAGCTCTTCTTATTTCCCTCCCCTTTTATGCCTTTCTATGTTGCCAAAACCCGTTGACCTGTCCCATGAAATGCCCAGACAATATCACTCTACCCAGAGGAACACGCTGTACTTGTACGAAGGGAGATATTTTTCTTTTGCTGAAATGGATCCTTAAAAAATATAACCTGAAATAAAGGGTGGATGGGGGAGGACACAAAATACATGAAAATGTCCATATTGAGAATGTAGATGATTTTTTTTTAATGCTTTGTCTATATAATACCTGAAGTCCTGCTGCTGCTGTTTGTAGTAAATTATCTATCACCTCTTCTCTGACTCTCTTACTATTATCTTCACTGCTACCTATTCTTCTGTCCCCTACTCATCACCTTCCTTCATCATCATAAAATGTTAGAGAAAATCACTAAGTCTGAGGATGAAATGAGAGGAAAATGATGTGCTTCCAGTTTGTATGGTCAGGCTTTGCTCGGGATCATGTCTACTGCGGGTGAGGCAGATGACTGTGGGACCCAGGTAAATTATTTCTGATGAATAGTGAATACTTTGCCAGTCATAGTGACATTATTTTCAGATTTTGGGTCAATTAATACTTTTGGAATATTCTGGATATCAGAGGAAAAATCCAGGAAAGGATCTGCGGAACCACTGGGAGCTGTTTGGTTTGTGTAGTTAGATAGATAGACATTTTGTGGAATATAGGAAGCCAGATTTTGTTCATCCTCTTTCAAAAGCAAATGGAATCGTTTCTGTTTCACTAGTCAGGAGAATGTCTGAAGCTGTTGGTCATGATGCTGAGGTCTGGTTGGGGTCTGTCCTGGTGATGCTCACCCTCCTTTCATGGCTGAATCCCACTGGTGCACACACCAATGCCCCACCAAACACAGCAGCAGTGTTGAGCACACCAAGAGTCAGTGCAAGATTCTTTCTGCATTTGAGAAGTTCCACGTGTTTCACTAAAAAGGACAAGCAGTAGAAGCATTCACACATCCCTTCCCAGCCAGGAAATTGAAATGTCCCTGAGTAGGATGTTTTTGAAGGAATTTGTGGTGATTCTACTGATTCACCCCCTAAGATTGAGAGCATCAGACTCGCTGAGTTAGTCGAGATGCTCCTTTGCTATTCCCCCACCTGATGTGGGTCTTGCTCTTCTTGGAGCACGTGCATCTATGTTTTATGTCTAAGATGTGAACAGAAGCATGCAGCTCTCTTTCTTTTAGAGGAGAAATAAATGTTGTACAAGAGTTCCAATCTGAATCAAGGTATTAGTGAAGTAATTAAGGAGACGGCCTCATGGAGTCAGAGAATTGGTATTGGGAGCCCAGTGCCTGCAGTGAGATGCTGCATAGCCATCAGTAAGAGAGACTCTCCTGCTGTTCCCTGAGTAAAGAACTTGCATAGCATTTCAAATACATTTGCTAAAATGCATATAATGATGATAGAGCTTGGGCGAGTTTCAGTCTGTGCCTTTTTCCCCCTGGTAAAATAAATGAGGGTTATTTTTCCTGACCCTGCTGTGTGTTAGTGTAGCGTGAAAACCCTGTTTATTGAAAAATAGGTTGCATAGTGAGTTCTAGGGCTTGAATCTACTCTCAAATAGCAAGAAATAGACTGCAGCTTTCCTACAGCATTTAAAACTGCAAGGGTTAAGACTGAATGATGTGCTTTTAATGGGATGTTAACTGGAGACAATGTAACTTCATCGATAAGCCTCAGAATATACTTTGAATAGATTTTGTACTTGGTAGCAGCCTCGACTGTATCTCATTACAAGTGGAATTGAAAACAAAACTCCTGTACCCTCAGTGGAAATATCCACCATAGCGTGACATAATAATATTGCTCTTTATGTAGCCATTTGTTGCCTACAGTCTGTTTGTAACTCAAAAGAGCCTTTGACCTTGGTATGGCTCAGCCAGAAATCCCTGACTAGCTCTCTGACCATCTCTGGTTCTGGTGGTAAGGACCCCAAAGCCACCCAGAAATATTCTTTCAGTGGCTGACATATTAAAACACTTCAGGTCAGGGCAGAAGCAATAACGTGTATGTGAATTAACTAGGGGTGCTTCCTTTTAATATTAAAAAAAGCAAACCAAAACACTAAAAATCCATCAGTTAAGCTAAATAAATTCCAGCTGCTGATGTTCTTCTAGCTTGACCAACACTTCCATACTCTGACCAAGTTGGTATCATTGAGAGCCTTGAGTAGTGTTCCTCAAAGTCATTTTGCAGAGAATTCACCTCCTTCAAGGGGCAGTTTTATTTCTCAGAAGCCTTTTGAAAGGAGCTGGTGTCTCAGTCAGACTTGCACAACTCAGGGTGTGCTCACTAAGCCAAGCAAATGAAACAACCAAGCAGAATGTGTGTGGTAAGGGGAAAGGGCAGGTACCAGGACAGCCAGGCTTAGAGGGAGGAACCAGGAATAGAGTTATAGCATCCTTTGGGTTGTAAAAGACCTTCAAGATCATGAAGTCCAACAGTTAATCCAGTGCTGTCAGGTCACCATGGACTAAACCATGTTCCTCAGCACCACAGCTCCACGGGGGGCTTGGAAACCCCTCCAGGGATCACAGGGAT
>JANHFX010023069.1:46268-62454 GCA_027560015.1 Chloroceryle amazona | reverse complement strand
AAGAGAAGAGAAGAGAAGAGAAGAGAAGAGAAGAGAAGAGAAGAGAAGAGAAGAGAAGAGAAAGAAGAGAAGAAGAAGAAATAAAAGAAAAAGTAGAACAACCTTCCCTAGGTAGAGATGTCCCTACTTGTTTAGGGAGGTTGGACCAGATGACCTCTAGAGGTCATTTCCAGTCTAAAACATTCTATAATTCCTTGAAAAAGGAAAAAAAAAATGCACCAGACACATTAGTTCAGTCATATAAGACATGTTTTCATTTCTGTCATTAGAATAGTTCAGCAATCTCTAATGCAAATTCTGATGTTGCATAAAAGCATGGTGGATAACATTTCCTTCTGTGCTTCGATTGCCTTAACGGCATAAAATGCAAGGCAATCTTTAATGTCGTATTAAATAACAGCAGCATTAATACAGTATCTTTAACAATAAAACCTAAATTGTTTAACCATGTTATTGACCAGCACAATAGTTTTTCTGTAATATGAGAGATACATCTCCATGTTTTTCTCTGTAAAATAAATAACTTCATTGTGTACTGAACTGTGTCAGAGATTGTCAAAGAGTACAGCTGCTGAGAGAAATAAAATAGATTTTCTACCTAAGGGATGTTTCATTATGCTAGACAACACTTTCTATTGATCCTTTGCTATTTATTTCTAATTTTGTTATCCCCGATTGAGATGAGCTCTAATTCTTGTGATGGCTTACACACTGTTAGGATGCAGCATTGTTACATGAAGTGCAGGGTAGCAATGTTCTCATTTTAAGATCTAATTCACTCTGATTTGCAACAAATTAGGCTTTCTAAAGTCGTATCTTAGTACAGAGAGGCCATTTGTTTCTTATGTTTTCTATAATATGCTTAGAAATTTCTCTATTGAGAAGTCTGTGAAGTTTTTTTGTTTGTTTTGCAAGGGTGCTGGGAATTACCTAATATTTAAAAAAAAATAAATTGACACTTTGTATCTAAAATTATTTTTTGTGACAAGAAAAATATTTCATATAATCATTTTAATAGCTCACAGAAAATAGAAAAAAGCTTACATAGCTTTTTGTTAGGATTTTTTGATTTAAAATATATGCTGAATTATATGAAATTGATTCACCAAACTAACTTTGGTACCTACTTTTGTAGATCACAGCTTCATTCCCTTACAAGTAATTATCATTCAAGAGCAGTGACTCCGGGTCAGTGGACACAAATTTCAAAATATCAAATTGCATGATAGTCCTATGGAGTGTTTTAAGAAAGTGTCGAAAAAGGAAAAATAAGATATATTACTAATTGTAAAGAAGCTATATTTTCCCATTAATGTAATCAGTCTAACATCCTTTCTTGCAAAATACATCTGTAATGTACTCACGCAATATATTCAGCTACAAAAGAAAATAAATTCCAAGCATTTTTTAATGTGCTATCAATTTTTAAAAGGTAAAAAAAAAAGTGAAGGAGGGAAAAAGATTTGTGTAACATATATAATCTCCAATCTAAAAGAACTCACTTTTTTTTTCATTACAGTTGATACAGATGATCTCTCTGGGACTCAAAATCTGCATTTTATGAAACTGGTTGGCTCCTTTGAACATTTAATTGAAACTGAAATAAATACATGCTCCTCGGGGTGGGGATAGGGGAGACAATACAACAAAAGCATCCTCAAAGATGTTAACCATCCTCTATGTTAAACATTTAAAACAAATTTTACAGTCATATATTTACACCCTTTAATGCATCTGCAGAAAGGTTTTTTCTTTTGGGACATGTATTTTAAACAGAAAGGAAGTGAGTTCAGATTTGTAAATTAGTTAACTAGTTTTTTATATACGGAATTCATATTTTCATGCTTGTAACATTGTTTGTACATCATGGTCTCAATATCTTCAAGCATATAAAGATAATGGAAGAATGATATCCAGAAATAAATATAACATTAAAAATATTGTTTATTGTTGAAACTAATTTTAAAACCAACAGATTTAGCTGTGAAAATATAGCCATTACCATGCAGGGAAAAAAAATTATAGGTTCATAGGTTCCTCCATATATGTTCAGCTACAGTAAATGGATCTTTTCCTTTTTAAAGAAAATTTTTACTCTGACCTTAATCTATCTCTGTTCTTAAAACAACAATAATAGTAGAAAACCTAAATTCAGACAAACTGATAAAAATTAGAAGCCAAAAATAATTCTAGTAAAACTGAAAGTAATGTCTGCTTAAAAAGGAAACAAATCATAGACCAAAATTAAGTCACAGAAAGTAAAAAAGCTATTTTTTCCCTCTTTACAATTTAAAAAACATGATACCCAGTAAAAATTCTTTTTTTTTTTTTTTTTCAAAGAAAATGCTATCATGTAACTTGGTACTTATACACGGATATAATATCTACAGGTAATGTTGGTGTACAAGTTAATTATTCTATTAAAAAAATAACTTCATATACATGAAGGGTGTGAAGTTTGTTTTTATTGTTTGGGGTTTTTTTTATTTTTTAATCTGCAGACAATTTCTTATTTCAAAAAGGACAGTTAAACCTCCCTATTTCCCCCAGGTCTTCAAAAAGAGATACAGTTAATGTGTATTGCTTTTGATATAAGTACAACAGTTAGTTTCATAAATGTTGAAATGTATAGCTTGTTAACACAATTCAGAAAATAACGGGATTTTGTTGAAATTATCTTTGTCAAAGTTTTCTTATTGCTTGTTCAATATTTCACAAACCAGTGCCCTGATGCAATGACAGAGCCTTGTTTGCTCATGTTTATGCTACTCTTATAAGAAAAACAAACAAACCAAACCAAAAAAGAATAAATGACTCAAAAACCTGGCATCAGAAAAGCTGCTGGCAACACAAACTGTGATCATGAGGGATCATATTTCCCAGTATTTTCCAGGGTTCTTAACTCCTTTGTTATTTATCTGGGAAAATGAATTTCTCAGAGGTTTCCTGCAAGGTAACTCCACAGTTTAAGTGAGTTGCTCAAGGGTTTATGAATATTATATCCACTCACCCACTTAAAACTAGTCACATGAGCTGAAACAGCCTTTACATTGACCGAGTGCACAATCCAGTTGATTATTCATTGTCAACAGCAGACAGGACTTGTTGCTCATGTAATTACTTTGATCTAAGAGTAACATTTAAATAGATCCTTAGGAAGTAGAAATCTACAACAAAAACATACCAACATTCCATTTGGAAAATACTGACCTTGTGAAAACAGAAATTAACTTGCAGAATAATTAACTTGCAGGGCTTCTTCAAATACATCAGTGGTAAAAGGACAACTAGAAAAAATGTGGGCCTACTGCTGAATAAGGTAGGAGCCCTGGTGCGAGAGGATGCAGAGAAGGCGGAGTTACTGAATGCCTTCTTTGCTTCAGTCTTTACTGCTAAGAGCAGCCCTCAGGAATCCCAGACCATGGAGATAAGAGAGAAAGTCAGAAGGAAGAAAGACTCTCCACTGGTTAATGAGGATTGGGTTAGAAATCATTTAGGTAAACTGAACACACACAAATCCATGAGCCATGTTGTTTTATTGCTATGCCACTCTCCATCATTTTTGAAAGATCATGAAGAATGGGAGAGGTGCCTGAGAACTGGAAGAACTCAAGTCCTCAAAAATGGCCAGAATGAAGACCCAGGTAACTACAGTCCAGTCAGCCTTACCTTCAGGTGATGGAGCAGCTCATTCTGAAGGTTATCTCTAAGCACATGTAAGATGGAATGAGAACTATATGGACAACGGAGCTCAGATCAGCAGTGCAGCATCCAGTTGGAGGCCTGTAGCTAGCCATGTTCCCCAGTGGTCAGCACTGGATCCAGTCTTGTTCAGCATCCTCATCAATGACCTGGATGAAGTGGTGGAATGTACCCTCAGCAAGTTTGCTTATGATACAAAACTGGGAGCAGTGGCTAACACACCAAAAGACTGTGCTGCCATTCAGTGAGACCTGGACTGAAGAACTGGGAGGAGGGGAACATAATGAAATTTAACAAGGATAAATTGTAGAGTCCTGCACCTGTGTAGGAATAACCCCATGTACCAGTTCCATGAAGAAGGACCTTGGAATCCTGGTGAACAGTAAGTTAACCGTTAAACAGCAAGGTGTCCTTGTCACCAAGGAGTCTAATGGTATCCTGTGGTGTATTTAGAAGAGTGTGACCAGCAGTTTGAGGGAGGTTCTCCTCCCTGTTTGCCTTGGTAAGGCCACATCTGCAGTATGCATTAAGGGACTGGAACATCTCTGTTAAGAGGAAAGACTGAGTGACCTGTGTCTGTTTAGCCTGGATAAGACTGTGAGGGGGGTCTTACTAACATTTACAAATATCTGAATGGTGCGTGTCAATTAGAAGGGCCAGTCTCTTTTCAGTAGTGCCCAGACAACGGGCAACAGGTACAGGAATAGAAATACAGGAAGTTCCACCTGAATGTGAGGGAAAACTTTGTTACTGTGAGGGTGATAGAGCACTGGAAGAGATGGCCAAGAGAGCTTACTAGAGTCTCCTCCTCTTGACTTTCAAAACTCACCTGGATTGCCTGCTCTAGGTGATCCTGCTTTGGCAGGGAGGTTGGACTCAATGATCTCCAGAGATCCCTTCCAACCCCTACCATTCTGTGATTCTGTGACAATCACAGCTGCTATGTTTTTTATTACATTTCTCCTTAAGATTAGTCCTTAGAATTCAAAGAAAATAACCTTAGGTTTAGAGAGTGAAGTACCTGTTTCAACTAATGAAACAAAAATTTAAGGAATTTCAAAACCTGACTTTTTTTTTGCTTTGCCATGCACAAAAATAAAATCCTAAAGTGTTTTATTTAATGACATATTTTGAAATAATATTATTTAGTAAAATACATACTTAATTTTGTCTACTGTTGCTACCTCTTGTACTTATTTGAATACTAGGATGTGTGACATCAAGGCTCCTTTTTTTTATCATAACTTCAAAACATGTTTAGTTATACAACACCATTCAAGTAAGACATATTCAGAAGAAAATTCCAGACTGCAAAGAGACACAAATAGGAGCCTAGGAGTAAATCCCATTCAGTGTGAGGGTTGTCACGGTGACTAGCAACTATCATCACATAATCACGTTCTTCTGGTGAGAAGAAAAAATAATGTAAAAGAAATTAAAGAATTATGAAAAATGTCAGCACTTCAAAGTTATGAGTGAACAGCTGCCCTGTCCAAAGAGATTATCCTATGTTGTTTTTTGGGGTTTTTGTTTTTGTTTTCTGGCTTGATAAAGTAACTGTGTTTCATCTTTTCACCATAGCTATTGGGAATAGCCGAAACTCTGAGCACAGCTATTTGGGATATATTCCACACTTTTTAGACTCAATTCAGCTCAAACTTTGGTTTGTATATTCACTATCAAATTCAACAATTTCATTCATTATAGGTTTCATAAAAGAAGAATGTGATATCTAAGAATTAAATGGCTATTGGAGAAATAGACTGATCACACTATGAAATGTAGGATATCACTTAAGGAACTGCAAATTAATACCAGCAGAAAAGAAACACAAAAAAATGAAGAGATATATACATTCTTCATCCTTTTATATTTTCTTGTAATTCTTTTTTTACCCCTGCTATTCTTATATCTGTGATTTGTATACCTGTTTAATTTTCATACTTTGGTGTAACTAAGGAAAGGAAGCCTATCTTTACCTTGCCATGTTCTGCATACCAAATGCTGTTCTGTTATGTGGAGATGATAAAGGTTGGTTCTAGTAAAATATTTTGAAGGAATCATGAAAGTGTTGAGACAAGGGTACAATTAGACTAGAACTGATCTCTTGTGGAATACATGGCTCAGGACAGCTATACAGAGCTGTGAACCTGTGACTGGACATATGTTTTATAGAACAGTCTATTAACTATGATATACTGTATTGTGCCACCTGTTTTCACATTACTTTGCAGCTGTTAATGTTTTTAAGTTACCTTGGGGAAGGTGAGGTATGTTAGCTGACTTTTGTCTTTGGATTCTGTGAAAGAGTAAAACCTATGTTACACACAGACTGTAGTACATACTATAAGATGTTAAAAGGTATTTTACCATAAGAGTAGGTGAGCCAGGTTTTCACCCAGGCACACATCACCCTTGATACACAACACAAGGTACACTTCCACCTTTCTGCTGTTGAAGTGATCTTCCCACATTTCATTTTTTCACAGGTTCATAAAGTAACATCTTAAATCTTCCAAATTTTCATTCCTAACTTCATCTTTTCATGTAAATGTATGCAATATTCAAACAGATAAAGTCTATAGATCTTTTCTTCCTTTTTCTAAGAGCTTATTGCAAATACATGACTTTTTTTCCCTCCCAACAATTCCACTGAAAACAACCAATTTTTTAAAATATGTATTTAGAATATAGCACACCAAACTTTTCCAAACACCTCAAACCAGCCTCTGTTTATTGATGTGTAAATGGCAATGAAATCAATCATAGAACAGGGCCAGTTTAACTCTGGAGCAGACTGCAAGTAATTAGACTCTTTTCCTGAACTGAATGCATGCATATAAATATCATTGCTTATTTTTTCAAACTCACTGTTATTTCAGAAATTAATCTGGCAAAATTCAAATATAACTTAAAATCTCACGCATGAAATACAAACACAACTTTCTCTGCATGTATTACCTAGAATGTACAGTCTCCAAGTAGGGTTGGAAATGGGAAGAAATTGTCAACAACATCCCTCCTACTAAAATTTAGATGTGATTTATGATCTACTTTCACATATGTAGATGTACAAAGGAGATTTCTGAGACTATACAGCTTTTTAATATAGGAAAAAGAACACCACAAAAATAATACTTTAAATTTACACTGGAAAAAATTACTATGGTTAATAATAATGTGACAGCTTTTAAAGAGTAGGAGTGATCACACAAATGGAATAGGTTACCAAGGAATTCAGTGACTTCTCTGTTATTTCAAGTCTTGAGAGAAATTAAACATCTTTTGAAAGAACATGCTCATTTTCTTCAGAGAATGTAATTTTTATATTTTTTTTTATCTTATGAGGAAAGGCTGAGAGCCCTGGGGCTGTTTAGCATGGAAAAGAGAAGACTGAAAGGGGATCTTATTAATGTTTACAACTATCTGAAGGGTGAGTGTCAAGTAGAAGAGGCCAGTCTCTATTCGGTTGTGTCCTGTGACAGGATGAGAGGTAACAAGGTAAAACACAGGAAGTTCCACCTAAACATGAGGAAAAACTTCTTCACTTTGAGAATGACAGAACATTGGAACAGGCTACCCAAAGAGGTTGTGGATTCTTCTTCTCTAGAGACTTTTGAGACCAGCTGGATCTGTTCCTGTGTGGCATGCCCTAGGTGTTCCTCTGCTGGCAGGGGTGTTGAACTCAATGATCTCCAGAGGTCCCTTCCAACTTCTACCATTCTATGATTTTTCAACTGGAATTCCTTGCCACATTATGTGGTCAAACAAAATTATCATAAAAATTCTGATTCATTTATGAATCTGGGGAAAATGCCACAAATAAAATTATTCTAACAGTAAACTCTTAAATTCCTTAAGAATTTACATTCCAGTACATTCTGTACATGTAATATAACAACTCTACTTATACAAAAAAGCCACATATACTTGAGCTCTATCCATTTCAGGGATACTAACAGTAGCATCCTAACAAAACTTTCTTTGTTCAAATACACATCCATTCTGTACTTTTTATTGTGTAGTGAGATATAGTATTAAATATTCACATTGTTCATTGTCTTTCACTCATTTACAGAGGGAAAAAAAAAAAGTCTGCTGCCCTCTAGGAGAGTGTTTCTTCACAGAACTAAAAATATAATACAGGCAAACTTCACTCTTATTTGACAATCTGAAATGTTACTATTTTGATTACCTACGAATCCTAAACTTTTTTCTTTGCTATGTTGAATGTAGTATTCGGGTAAAGATTTACTGGAAAATTTGTAAGAAGTTTTCATTCTGCTCCACTTCTTATGAGCATAAAGGGATTAAAAAAAATAATAATAAAAGAACATTTAAATATGCAACATTTGAAACTGCTTTTCTATGTGAAAGGAAAAATCCTAAAGAAAATTTCACTACTCACTTCTGTCTCTATGTGCACCTCATTGAGAAATGAAGAAAAAAAAAATTAGTCAAAAAGAACTTATCCTGTATTCACATGCCTCGACCATGCCATTTTTGTCCAGTGTATAAAAAGATCTGTAAACCTTGCTGCATTTCTCCACATACAAACAGAAGCTGAGGTAAGAACACAAGATAATTTGAGTAGTGTAGACTCAAGGAAAGAAGGGGATTGCTTTCACATTTTATTAAATGAACATAGCCTTGCTATCAATTATGAGACAATATTCTTACTAGGTAAAATTCATCTACTCTGGAACTTAATATCCTAATCATCATTTCTGGGTTTCACTTACACATGCAAGCTGTTTTTTAAAGAAAAATAAATGAGTTCTTTGGCCAATATAAATGTGCACAAATTCAGTGGCATCCAGGAAAGAATACGAGGAATGCCATATGAATTTCAGCACTTAGTATATACTTCAGTATGGACAAGAGGATGATGCTTGCTTTATGAAGAAATAATTTCGATAAAGCTGGAATTTATGAATGATTTAATTCTAAATCTAAGCAAGTTTTCTAGCACTTTAGCTTTCTTCACAAAACTACCAACAAAACCCCAAGAGTACTGAATGTCATTGTTTTCAGAAATAAAATATTGTTTTTAATAAAATGAAATATTTCTAGTAAATTATTTTGTATGTCTTTTTTCATAAAGCACTTTTGGCTTTGTTTCATATTTTTCATTTGTTTTTCTTCTATAAAGATATTTCTAAGCCCTGTGTCAGTAACATGCTCCACAATATGACTAAAATCTGTGTCAAACTATAATTAAGGTGAATGCTTTTAACACATTCCAATTGACTGTACCTGAATCAGGCATGTAGGAGGTATTAGGGATTGCATAACCTTCAATAATCAACAAGGATAAGCTTCAGTTCCAGCGTCAAACTTTGTAGGTTTCATTTTAGGGGTTCTTATATAATACTATCCTTTTTATCCCACTACTTAATGAGCAAAAGAGGAAAAAGTACTTTTAATGAGAATTTAGGGACTATTTATATGAGATATTGAAACTCTGAATTATATCCCAATTCCATGATGTTATAGCACTTCATATATTCATATATTCAGTGTTAACTCACGGGTTTTTCCTACGAGGAGTGAGTTTTGTTGTGGTGGTGGGTTTTTTGGTTTGGTTTGGTTTTGGTTTGTTTGTTTGCTTTTGTTGTTGGTGCTTTCTCAAATATCTGTGTATGGAAGCTGCTATTAAATCATGAAATTTGATTAAAAATTACTACTTAGACGTCTTCAAATAGCCCATAATGTTTTTGAACAGTGGTAGTATATTTTAGATTTTCCTTATAAAAACCTTCAAATTATTACTATCTATACCTTGCATCTTATGTATATATATATTAAAAAATAACCACAAAGAAATACACATATATATCTATATATGTATTTTAAATCTGTGTTGTAAGAACAGTATATCATTCAAAAAATACACATATATTGGAAGTTTTTGTCCCTGTACAGACACTACAAGAGTGAAACACCATTCAATTTTATCTCCAGGAACTGTTATCTATTTAAGGTTGCCTAATGTAGAAAAATTCCTGAGTAAGCATGGAAAAACATTCAGGTTTTAATCTCCAAGACACCTTTAAAGCTACATAAAAGGATTATAGTTTTATGAGCTTCTTTTATTAGTGCATCAATATTGATCTGATAATGTAATTATAAAAGATTCCCCAACCCTGCTTCAGAATTACAACTAGGTTGTTTAAAAATTGTTTCATAGGGATGCCAGAATGAACCATGCATTCAGATTTTTTTGAGCCCAGAGCTTTGTATGTCCTCCAAATATAGTCACAAAGAAAATTTATTTTCTGTAAGTATAAAGTAATGGCCAAGGTCAATAAAACTGCTTTCCAACATAGTCACAAACACTGGATAAAAACAGGCAAAAGGATCTGAACATTTATATTTGCATTTAACTAATGTTTGGCAGCCTAGCTACCTCTCTAATGGCTAGTACATGGATAATGCTAGATATCCATTTCCAGAATGGGAAACTGGTTCAGGTGAAGGTGATTTTCTACCTGTAAGAAAAAAGTCCAAGGCCATAACATGCAAAAAATGCATGTTATGAAATGCAAAAAAAATTCTGCATCTTCTTTCTGGTATATGTTTGTATAAAAGCATACTGGAACTCCCTGTGAAGTACTATCTTACTGCTAAGCCTTCAAAGAATACTTTTTAAATATTGGTCTTCCACTTATTTGGCTGTGCAATAAATGTGATTTCAAATTAAAATCACAGAATCTTTAAAATATATAAAGAAGTGGATCCATTTTTTTCCTTCCAAAAACTTTTGAAGTGAGAAAAAATGTCACATACTGTCCCTATAGATAAGGAAAATATCTAAAGACCTTGCTGCCTTTTTTTTTTTTTTTCAGTGTGAATTATGGTTCATCAATTAAGTATTGCTTTATAGTGATAGGAACACAGGCACTCCACTGTTAACCTGTCATCTCTCAAACCCTAGGCCTTAAAAAATGTGGATTTCTCATCTGACTTGCCCACTTAGTCTATTTACATGGAAAATTTCTACCACAGACTTGGAGAAGTGATGCCCATCTCTTGACATTAAGTTCACAAGCAGCAGAACTGATGAATCCTTGTTTTCTCTAGATCTGTAGTCTTCTACCAATAGTCTTTTTCAACTAATAACTATCTGGAATTTTGGTAGAGAATATAGATCTAAGAAAGCATCATCTTAGCATTCAGTGGAGACTGAAAAAAGCAAAACAAGTGCTATTAAATGACAGGAAATGAATAAAGAATAAACCAAAACCAGAAAAACATTATATCAGTCTGTGGCTTATCCACACCTTAAATACAGGGTGAAGATCTTTTTCTTTAATTTCAGAAAGGCTAACATAGCACCTGAAAAGGCCCATGGCAGCATCAATGAAAATGATGAAAGGTATGAAATTACTCCTGCACAAGGAATAATGAAGTAGAATAAGATTTTTCAGACTGGCAAACACAAAACACCTGAAGTCCTTTCTAACTTATTCTTCTGTCATTCTAAAATATGACAAAGAGTAAATCAATTAAAGTAATAGCTTCAGTTTTTCTTCTTTCCCCACTTTTCCTGGAATCTGTAGAGATTTCAAAGCTTTGAAGTATTTTGCGTACATTACACCCACTTTTCTACACCTCAGTGAAATTTGGGTTGAAATTTGCTCAAAGTATAGTTGACACAACTGACAGAGGGACAGATGCATGGGAGTGTTTAAAACTGAATTTCTTATCAAATCATGCCATTCTGTACTGTGAAATCCTCCAGCTTTTGCTAAATGTTATAAATACCCAAATTCATATCTTTACATCTCTGAATTTGTTTTCCCTTGACTGGTAGCTTTTCCTTAAGGCAATACAGTCTTTGTCTTGGAAACATCTATTCTCTTGAAAAACTTCTGGATCTTTTTCCAAAATATTCACTTCCATATTTCTTTCACTTTTTCCTGTTATCTGAAGTTTTTCACACTCCCCCCCATCCCCCGTATTCAATCTTTTAAATCTTTTTAGCATATCATGTGTCCTCTAATCTTTCCTTGTTAAGAGGTGGTAGTGAACCTGCTACTCCATGTACATCTGTGAGGACTTTGGAGGACTGGGATGTACTGTCAGGTTTGATTTTTTTATTTTTTTTTTTCATTTTGAATTAACTGTATTCTCTAAAGTCCTAACAAAACCTCAGGTGTATCATCTCTCTCATTGCCCCCAGTAAAGATCTATAACTACCTACTATGGTTACTTCAATTTTAACTGTTGTTAAAATTTACTAGAAAAGAAGATAAATGTAAAGTCTGTTCCTCAAGAACTCTAATATTTTATAAATTATGATGTATTTTTCTGTTAGAATTTGAATATTTTTATTTTAGAAAACATTTATATAGCCTTTCAGATACACACTCAGTGAATAAATTACCATGTCTGGGTCTTTTCTATATTACTGTAACAAGTAAAATCTTAAAAATTAGAAATTTGTTGCTACTTTTCTACTGTATTTTTAAAATAAACTTTCCTTCTTAAAATTTAGAAAATAAATTCATCCACGAAGGAAAAATTCTGCACAATCCAGATGAGACATCACAAGTGAAAAGAAGTTTATTATCAACTACAGATGATGTCATTGTTGAAAACATTCAAATTCATAACAGCACACTACAGAGTTCAGTAAGTTGCCAAAGATACTTCAAACTACAAACATGTAAAATCAAGAAAACAGAAGCTATACAAAAATATTAAACATAATTTTTGTTACTTACTGTGTGCACTTTTTCCACTTACAAGTCAGTATAGTCCATTATTTGTTAACTGTTTTCATTTTTTATATTGCTCAAGAGAAAACTGTGATAATGATCAAGTGTACCATGAAGTGGTGGGTTAGAAAAGGTATTTCTGATCTCTTATATGACTGGAGAAAATGTTTCTAATGGAAATGTGAATTTGTGTTGCTCTCTAGAATAAAAAATGGAAAAAAAGGTACAAGTCTGGAATATACAGTAATGAAGACTTTCCTAACAATTTTAATTCTACATTAATTTGTGGTTTTATGCATTTTTTAGGGTTTTTTTTTACTCAAGATTGAAAGATACTTTTTTTTTTATCTGGTAAATTTTAATCATGAAGATAATAAAAACACATACCAAAAATAACACTACCATAAACTTTAATCTCTTCTGAACCAGATTGTAACAAAGTACTTTGTGCTCTCATTGGTTTTGACCTATGTGTTCACTCTAGTCACAGACTAAGCAAAGGCTTAAAATTTGCTCTACAGAGAAATTTTATTTATGAGCTTATGGTTAAGAAATCACTGCCAGTTGTTTGGTTTATTTTTGTTAATTTTGCATTCTTTTTGCTGAAGTTTATACATTAGAAGGTAAAATTATACATAAGTAACAAGAAAAGATTGTTTTACTGTCAAGCATGTATGTCCTCATATGTTTCCAGTTAAAGCCTAGTGAAATGTATCCCTTTATTTAATTATTTATATATTAAGATAAACTGCACACTGAGCAGTGAAGAGTCAAAGTGCTAGGAAAACTTAACAATATTTGACTTTTTTATGTACCACAGATGATCAAAATTAAGCTATCTGCAACTGGTGGAGAGGTATAAGCAATATCTAAGCAATTACAGATATCTCAAACTTCTGCCTTTATTGGTCTGTCTCTCTTTTGTCTACAGAAGAAGCAAACATAATTATCATAGACAAGGTAGCTGATTTTAAGACTTTTTATGTATTTATTTATATTTAATGAATCCCACTCAATATTATTAGGATGTTTAAGGCTATAATCAGAGTATTGATTAAACTATTAATTCAGAATTAAAAAAAAATAACAAATTCTTAGGCAAAACTCAATTTGTTTTTTTCAAAACAGAAGTCTAGGCCTTATTGTCACAATTAGTCATGTGCTTATTTTTATCATTCATTAAATTACATTGACAATATTCTGAGTTAATTTTTTGACCCAAATGGTTGAGGCATTATGCTGATGACAAGACAAATTTTGCTCTTTAATCAGGATTTACCAAAATTAAATAAACTATAAATCCAAATAATCCCTAGAAGCAAATCAGCTGACAACATGAACATGAAAAGAGAAGAACTTCAATTGCATTTACTTTAAAGTTCATAACTAGTTTTTCAAAATGTACTATAGTCTGACAAGATTATTGAATACATACACAAAAAAAATACATAGGATTGCTTAATCCTTCAGAACATTAAACTTGAAATACCTATTCAATATAAAATATAGTATGTTAACACTAGCTCACACAGTCTTAGAGGTTTTTTGTTGTTTGGGTTTTTTTTTCCTTTTTAAACACACCTTAAAGTAAAGCTGAGCCTGATACAAAGACAGAGGTTAGGGCAAAACATGATACTTATGTTATCACAAAGAGTAAATAGAGTTTAACAGAAAAAATAAAAATAAAAAAGGAAAAACAAACAAACAAACAAAAACAACAAATAAACAAACAAAAACCCAACAGACAAACAACAACAAAAAAACAATTGTTCTTACTTTGCATGTTCTTTGGATTATTTAACACACAAGAAATAAAACAAAATTGGAACAGGAAGTAACTGAGAACTACGTATTCCCTCTTTGCAGGTTGCCACTCTTTGCAAGGCAAGTAATAACTTTTAAGTGCTAAAAAACTGAAAAGGAAGATTTATTCCTTGGTGACTAATGGAAAAAAGTATTGGCTGGGACATTAAATGAAAGGCTTTACCAGATCCTTTGATTTATCATTCACTGAAGAAATATATTTCTTTGTTATTCTTCTAACACAAACTCCTGGAAAGTGATTTAAATTAGCCTGGATTGGAAACCTGGAAATGTAATTCAGCCTGCATTTAAGGAGTAATGAAATGGTTCCTTTATTAAACTTATATCTAGCTGCTTAACTATTGGGGTTTTGTGAGCCCATTCAGACGAAGCATAACCAACAAAATTAAGTTTTTCCCCTGTTTTTCTAAACACAGTGAATTCATTTTTCTCTACTACAGGCTTGCTTGTGAGAGAAATGTAAATAACCTGCACCTCAGTGTACACAGGACATCAGTAAAACAACCAGTAAGGAATTTAACACACTGCACATCACTCAGCTGAACATTTCTTCATTCTTTGAAGATTCATCAGCAAAGAAAGTAAGTCATGGTAGTCAAGAAAAATACCTGAAACATTACATTACTTTTAGGGTCCTAAATGAAACCATCAGACTCTGCAGCCTTTTCCCACTGGGCTATGGCTGCCTGTGCTCCCAAGGCCGGCTTTACTATGAAGCAGGTGAGTCACTATGAATCAGAATGAGAAGATCTATGTGAGGAAGCTGAGCTAGGGACCTTTGACCTATGCCTTGGGGGCCTGCTCAAGCCCCTTCCCTTGGCTCTGGCCTGAGCTGTCCTATAGGCATGCTGTGCCCCATCGTACACCTACCCAGACTGGCCTATATGAATTGTCTTGATTTTGTGTCTATGAACATATGTTGTGACTATGGTCCAATCTGGCTAGCTCTGGGCTGTGACTGACCCTGTCACCATCAGACCTACTCTGCTTCTCCTCAGGTAGTGAGGGTAGACCCCTTGATGGTGAGGGCACTATCCTGCCTGCCATGTTGTCGTTCTTTGACTAACGGCACTCACAGGGCAGTATACTGTTGCATTACTGTGTGAAATCTTGTGTAAACTCTAACTGTACTTCTTTTTGCTGAAAAAGACTTGCAATGGTTGGGACTGTTTTGGATGGGTGGTTTTTAGTGATAGAAGAGTCAGTAAATTTGCTCAAGCATCCTAATACCTGAGAGGGAAAGGCTTAGAAGAAAGTGACATTTCACTCAATAATGAACTGCACTGCAGATGTCAAAACAGAGTGTCACAAATTGAGACAGGAGATGTTATGATGAGGTAATAGGATGTTTTTCCTAGATTGTTTAAAGACATTGTGTAGTCTTCATTCTTGAGGTTTGTAAAGATCGAACAGGACAAAGCCCTGAACAAAATGGTCAGATGACAGAGCTGACCCTGATTTGAAGCAGCAGGCTGGACTAAAGACTGAGGTGCACTTGAACAAAATGCACTGTACTGACATTTTCTTGTTTTGACTGAGATCCTTGAAATTATTTGATCCAGAAAGTAATGAGTACTGTCTACATTCTATTATATATTATATTATGTATATAAGAATAAATTAAAAGGATATTAAAATAGGTAGATAGTTACTGAGGCACCCCTCACCAGAATTGAATCCAAGTATTTTACAAATATTAGATAAACTATCCTCAAAAAGAAAATAGGCAAATAATAGAATTGTTATTAACAATACTTCGGATAAATACAGAGGGAATAAGAATACAAAAACTACAGTATCAACTGTAATTAAACTATTGATTGATTTATACTAACCATATCCATGCAGAAGAGAAATTCATCTTCTGCTTTAATGAAATTTCACTGAACTTATTTCTCAGTTTCTCTACCAAATAGGAATATTATCTGAGCATTCAT
>JANHFX010023069.1:35709-46168 GCA_027560015.1 Chloroceryle amazona | reverse complement strand
ATGGTAGTATAAGAATGTAAGAGCAGAAAAATGTATGCAGAGAGATATTATGATTCAGTGATTTAAAGTCCAGTATCTTTTGTCAGACCATATGATATCCTAATTAATATAGTTTCTTCTATGAGCATTAATTCCCAGGAGTTTACAGGGTAAAGCAACTGTATGAACTCACACAACTGGCAGTTGCTTTTCTGAAACTGCTAATTAACTTTTTTTGCTGGATTACATACAGGAAATCTGTGACAAATATACCTGTTTTCATCAAGTCAAGGAATCATAGACTATTTCTCCTTCCCTCCCTTTACCAGAGGCAGAAACTCTGAGTGTACCACTGTTCCCTCCTTGCCAGACTATAACCACTCCTGCCTCATCTGCTGCTCTATCAGCAGCTCTGCCTTCTCCACACTCTTTATCTTACATCTTTATGCTCAGCCTAATATTTCTTATCACTTCTCTAGAAAAAAAAGCCAGCCATGAAGACAGCTGGGGGAGAGGGTAATTTTTATGCTTGAAAATGTCAAAGGTTGCGATCATCACTTCTTTGCTCTACAAAGATACGTAGAAACAGTTAAAAGTCTATGGCTGGCTAATCAGACACTTGACGTTTTATTTATTCAAAGTAATAATTCCCAGAGCATGCACTGAAATTTTGCAACTTATAAGAAGCCCAAATTAAAAATGTTACAATCCACCCCCACATTTTAGCTTAAAACCTTGCTTCATTCAGCCAGCCATATGCAAACATACATTTTGCAAAAAAACACTTGCTAGTTTCCAAAAATTCCTGTGCCAAATATTTCAGAAGTTTATAAGCAAGCAAAACTATTTTTTAATTTTTATTACATGAGTGTAATTTTTATTGTGTAAGTAAAAAATAAAATTAAAACCATATTTAAGAACATTAAAATATTCTTCAAGTGTCTTTTAGAATTTTTTTTTTAAATCCATATCTTTTTCTATGAAGGGAAATTGATAAAGAAAAACATCACCAGCATAATATAAATGTGTTTCTTTACAAAGTCTTAACAAACATAGACTTTAAAATCAGCAGACTTCCTGCTAAATGTTCTGATGTTCTCCTGACTGACATGTTATATGAAACTTGAATCAGGTCAGATTCAGTTAATTTATTCTTTATCAGACATGGTACTTCAATGTTATCTAGGAGAAGGCCTGGTTGGCAATAATTGAAGGTTATGTCTATTCAAATGGTGAAAGATTTAAATTTTATTTTTTTTATTAACTCATTTAATTTCCAGTTATCTAGGATAGTAATCGAGCAAATAGGTAATATAATATTTAAATTATATATTTGGCAGTACAAATAGGCATACCATTATATGTTCATTAAAAATGGAGTATCTCCCTACAAGAAAACACTATTAAGTCATCAAACCAGTTAAGACTTTGCCAGTGATAAGCTGAGTTGGAGAAAATTTCTGTCTCCTGTCCTATTAGTTTAAATTATGATGACTTCACTAATACTCAAACTGACAGTTATAGACACAGACAAAGAATGTATTACTCAAACCTCTGCAAGCAGACATATCCTAAGGAAAAATACATTATATGGAGATGTACAACTCATCTAATACAATACTTATAAACAGGATTCTAAACCAATACTCAAATAGATATAGTGTTCATTTAGCCAGGGTTATACTGCAAACAGTGCAGTAGTTAATGCAGACTTAAGAACTTTCATAGTTTAGGCAAGCAATCAGGGAATTTAAAATTGAAAGTCAGCTTATTCACACAACTCTTTTTTTACTATTTTGTTCCATACATGTTACTTTCCAAGATGTAAATTGTGCTTTTTTCCCTAATGTTGCAGTCAGTGAAATGACTTAAGGAACAATGTCCCAATCGATCCTGCTTCTGTGAGAAGAGACAGCAAATCAGTCCAAACTCTTATGAAATTATTTAATATAGAGCCAGAGTCACAGACAAAAAACAAACTATCTACACACAAAGAAAAACAAAACCAAACAAAACCACAACCAACCAACCAAAAAACCAAACAAAACCAACAAACAAACAAAAACCCAAACAAACCCCAGAACAGAAACAAAACCCGTCCTTTCAATTTAAAGAGAAGTCTTGCTACTGAAAAATTATCGCATGGATTAACCCTTGTCAGAAACTCTCCCAGGCTTGCAAGATATTCTAACTAAGTGGATATAGACAAATATTTTGGTTAAACTCCTTAATTAGGTTCTATGAAAACAGGTAACTGTCTTCCTAAATTAAATCAATAACCAATTAAAGTCTTTTGTAGTGATGTACCTGACAAGAAATCTATACCAAAGTGCATCCATATGGAACTAATTAGTTCCATTTTTGGGGCTATTTCGTGTTCCTGAATTTAGCTGATACGCAGATTAAAATCTTAAACTGTTTAACAATTCTAAATAACAGAATTGCTACATTAATGTTTTTGCAATTGCTAACTATTCTTCCCTAGATGGCTTGGTGTTTCTTTCATTTGCAATTAAAAAAAAAAAAAGTAAATATTAAAACTTAGAAATCATCATAGCTCTTCATATCATAAAGAATATAAACATGGTGTCTTCTGGTTTTTTCTTTTAAAACCTGTATTAAACAATACAGGTTTAAAAAGTTAATAAAAATATTTTGCTGTGGAGACACCTCCCCACACACACATTTTTCATGGAACAAACATTAATATATTACAGTATCAAGCATCACATAACTCAGTTCCTTACTCTGTTTTTACTGTTATTATAAAGCAGAGACTGTACCTTCCTTCTGTCATCTTAAAAGACAAAAATTGCACTCTTAAAGCGAACATTCTAACATCTTTATTCAGAAAGTTTTTGATCCCTTAAAGTACCTCTAAGTATGTTCTCACTGTAGATAATTACTGTAACTCCTTCTTTCTGATTGACTGTGATCAGAGTAAATTTTTTAAGTTGCACATAGGAATTCATTAATGAATGTCTGATGGGGATTAGTGGTTTTGTAAAACATTTTGAAATCTCCTATACTAAATTTGATTCAGGTAAATCTGTCAAATGGTGCCTACTGTAGTTTTTTGCTTGAACAGTGTGGCAGAGTAAAACAGCAAGTTCTGTGACCTTCTTGCAGCTTTTGCACCGAGGATAATTTCTGCTGAATAGGGCTGAAAATAATCAGAATACAAAAATGTAGAGCACAGGTATATGATCTTACTTCAACATTATGGTACAAGGAATGAATCATAAGAAGATTACACTTTGATTTTAATTTAAATGGATTTTACTGGTAAATTGGATTTTGTCATGCTTCATAAGAATATCTTTCATGAAGCAAGCTGAATTGCCTACCTTTACAAATTGATATGGATCAGAAGAGAAACTTCATTTCATGCAACCTTTGAAATACCCATACAGAAATGTAAAATATACTCTTGCAAATCATCTGTGTCACTAATGCATTAAGAATTATTTTTATCTAACCAGATTCAAAAGTTTGCTTTTTTTATTATATTTTCAGTTGTTTTACTTTCTTCTCTAATATCAATCAATATTTAAAATATTATCTTTTTACATTTCTAAAAATACATCAATATATTTTTACATTTCCTTCATTCTACTTGTGCCTCAATTTCCTGCCTTATTACTTACTATTCCTCTTCCAAGCTAAACTTTTTAAAGGAAATTGAAATAACTCTTTACTCATGAGATAATAAATATGAATTTTATACAAAGTATGTCTGGTTTTATGAAGGTTTAAATAAAGTAGATTGTGCTTACTTCATTCTACAGTTCTCATAGGATTATTATATAGTTTTCTGCATTGCTTCAATCAGGCCAAAAAAAACAGAGGGCAAGTAAACATATTCTAAGGTTACAGTCAGTTAAGTCTATTATTTATAATAAGAATTAAATGTAAACTTAAACGTTTAATTGAAGAAGTTATCAGGCTCTGTATACACATTTATCCAATATTCTTCATATCCACCAAATAATTATGTTAAAAGCATTTTAGTTATAGAACTGGAGTGGTAAAAAAACATTTTCATGCTATACTTAATAATACATTAAAGAAGAAAAAATCATGTTATTTTGCTTAAATTAACATTTTCTTATAACCTAGGGAGTACTCTTAGTATTGAAGTTCTCTGTATTATTAATATATTTTAGTATATTTTACTCTTATATACTATATTTAGTCAGTCTATTAACATTTCATTGCATTAGCAGTATATTAACATATCTACTTGTAAATTATCTACTGACAAAAATATCATAATAGTCCCACATATGGTAGTCTAAAACTATATATCCAGAAAGTATAAATCAAAATTATTCTTCAAAAAACCTAAGCTGCAAAGTTTTCAAGGTGTACTTAAAAAAAATTCACAAAGAAAATAGCTATTATAGGTAGTTATTCCTATTGCTAAGAAGAAAATTACTCAAAATCATTTTACATATTAAAATATTATCTTTTATTCATTAAATAATGTGCCTTGTAAGATAGGTACAGTATCAGCTTGTCTTTAAATATCATGTCATGTAATATGTTGCAATAAGGCATCTGCAAGGAGCAGCAAGAGGGTGATGAGGGCAAATGTTAGTTCCATGCTAAGGCCAGAGCTTGCTCTTATTAAAGATCTCGGAGTCAAGGGCAGAGTTTGGGACCTATTTTGGTTTTGGTGATCCACAATGCCAGGGAGACTAGGTGGAGGAAATTATAAAAAGTAAGTATGTGTGGTTTTACCTACATCTTTTTTCAACATATTTTTCTATAATAAAACCCCACGTTTTAGCTATATTCATATATTCTAATACAAAATTGCTTCTTAACTTCCCCCATACCAGATAATTAAAGCATTTTAGAAAGGTCAAATAATAAAAATCAAACACATAATGAATTTTCATTCATAAATTAAAGGTGAATTTTCCTGTCACCAAGCACTGCCTGCATTAAAAAGTGTCTCGTAATGGAGTAAAGGCAGTGTGGTTTAAGTGAAGGAATTTTAATACAGTATGAGTCAGTTTTACCTTATTATCTGTTTCCAAGGATATTAAAGTTAATATTTACTTTTGCTTAAATGTAAAAATGAAAAGGAAATCTTCTTCCCAAGACCACACAGATCTATGTTTGTGGTCAACAAAAATATTGTGAGTGCTGTTGCCTAGCAACCTTCATGTGAGGAAAATTATATTCCTGAGCACAGTTTACACTGTAATATAAGATGATAGGATACCTATAAAATATTGAAAGCTACAGTGTTCTTCTATAAAATGAGCTCAGCATCCTACAAAATACAAAATACAGTCTGACAATTTAGTTTCATACTAAGAGTTTTAATTATTTAATGAAAAAAATAGGCAAGATATGAAAATACTAAATAATGATAAAAAAAGAAGCCAGAACATTAGACACTAATGAAAACATACTCAAGTATATCATTAACATTGAGGTTTTTATTTATTCCCCAAATTATGCCGTGGTGTTTGGTGTTTTTAATGACAGACAATAATTGCTAAGTTAAAGAGAGATTAAAGTATAAGAAGTACATCAGTATGTGGGGGGAAAAAACCCATATGTATATATCCCAGTAATTTTAATGCTATTTATATCACTGTGAGAGCAGATTAATGTTGCTTCATTGCTCTGTATGGAGGCTTGTTTATTTTATTTCAGATAAAAACAATTAGGGTAGTAAGTGTCCATATGTTATAGAAACAGAGAAAAAAAAAAAAAGTAAGATGTTTTGGTATAGAAACTGGCTCAAAAGTCGTCTTTATCTTCAAGGATAATCAACATATAGAAACTCTTTAACTTCAAGACTGAAAAGAAAAACCCATTCAACACAAAGTAATAATTTTCTAGCTATGACTTCTGTTTATCATTTTGTTCAATTTTGATTAACAAAAAAAATCACTGACAAAACTCTTTATTGCTGAAGTTCATGTTAATTGAGGCTTAAAATAAATCTATAAAATCCTTACCAGGGTGCTTTCTGTGGGAGAACAATTTGAATTGAGTCTATAACAGCCATGTGCATGAGAAACCTTTAAGTAATAATAATTCTGGAAACTGCTCTGAGATATAATTGCTTATATGCAATAGGTTTGTGCAACATGTTTTGTGGTCCCATTAGAATGGAAATATTTGAATTCCATTTGGTAAATAAATTATTTGAAGCATACTTAATTAAACTTTGATGCTATATATGCAGTGCTAGATAAAATTTGACCCTTCCTCTAAATCACTTTGTCTTCCCTTTAGATGGTTTGAATAAGACAAGCAGTGTGACCTCAGACTTGTCAGACGGGTCAGTGTAGTGATAGCAAGATATCATTCAGGTATGCTGGTTACCGCCAAGAGATATTTTGTGATTTGTCAGAAAGGAATCAGTGTTTCTTTTATTTTTAGTTTAGTTCTAGTTTTAGCAAAAAAAAAAAAAGCAGGATAGAAGCCTTTAATTTTTCTGATTGCTACAAATAGCCACTTCAACATCAGTATTTAATGCCACATCTTTTATATGCATAAAGCAGTATCATAGCCAAAACCCATGAAATAATATCTATTTAATTTTTCTTCCTTTGTCAGCATCATCCATTTCTTTCTAATTGTACTGACTGAGAGCTCTTTTAGCTCCAGCTATTTAAAATGTAGGATCTACTATTACTTAATCTATTTAGACTCCTCTATATCCATAAACTTTTAAAAGAGATCCACTTTAAGTAGCTTTTCTTCTCTTAGATGATTGTTTTAGGCTGGAATATGTCATCACATGCCTCTGTATCTCCGCTGGCTATAAAGAATCATAGAATCATCTACATTGGAAAAGACCCATGGGAACATCGTGTCCAACCTTCACACTACTCTGCAAGTTCACCCCTAGGCCATATCCCCCAACACTACATCTAAGTGATTCTTAAACACATCCAGGGATGGCAATTCAACCACCTCCTTGGGCAGCCAATTCCAACCACTCTTTCGGTGAAGAATTTTTTCCTAGTGTCTAGTCTAAACCTACCTTGTTTCAGCTTGAAGACATTCCCTCTGGTTCTGTCACTAATTACCCAAGAGAAGAGACCAGCACCAACCTCTCTACAATGTCCTTTCAGGTAGATGTAGAGTGATGAGGTCTCCTCTCAGCCTCCTCTTCCTCAAACTAAACAGACCTAGCTGCTTCAAAGGGTCCTCATATGAGAGAAGAAGACTATCTCAAACAAGGCACAACAAAACTTCATATTTTATCACAGGTAAAAATTATGAGTATTCTACAATTTTGTTACATGTGCAAACAAGAATGATAAGCATTATATATTTTAATTAGTATATATGGCTGAAAATATAATTACTTTGTTAATTTGTGAGAATCAATCAGCATTTATAGTCTTGCCTATTTTATATAAATTTATTTAAAATTCTTATTTCCCCCATCTAACTCAGCTCCCTGGATAATTTTTATTTAGAGAAAATAATATATTTTTTGTCCAGAGCCTCTCATTTCTGTACTAACTCTAATTGGTGCTCCTAAGTATTAGTATCAAGTATTCTGGCTTCTCTGTAGCTGATGCTGAAAAAAAAAAATGCACAGAGGCTCTTCTTCCTGAAAAACAAACAAAAAAATCTGTTGATAGCAAGTGGGAACAAAATATCATAAAACAAATTTCAGAGCATTAAAACTTTCGGAGAATGGTCTGAGCAGTCTGACCAAAGCATCCTAGTTCTTTGAGATCTCCTGAGAATAATAAGGGTGGGATTCAAGGGCCAGACATTCCCAAAGCGGTTAAGGATTTGGGGTATCTGCTTCCTTTCAGTCTGTAAGTGTACTTTTTTACAGATTCCTGTTGTGTTTATTGTCTTAGATGACACCTCACATAGGTTCTAAGAATAGAAGGAAACTTTTTCTGTAAATAAAATAATAGGTATAGATGTTATCTTTTTCTTAAATTTTGGAAAACCATCATAGACAAGGGTCAAATTCAACTTAAAAGTTTAGGCACAATTCAAGGCCCACCCTATCCCACTGAATTTTCACGACACTAAAAAGCAAGAAGGAAAACTTATGGTTAATGGATGATAAGATGTATAAAAGAGTGGGTTTTTTCCCCCCCTTCATTTTTGGGGGTAGGCTGGGGTTTTTGGTGTTTTTTTGTTTTGTTTTATTTGGTGGGGGGATGTTGGTTTTTGGTGTTTTGTTTTGTTTTGTTTTGTTGGTTTGTTTATGTGTTTTTTTTTGGGGGGGGGTGAGGGAGGATGCTTTAAGAAAGAAGAATAAAAGAAATAAAATTATTAACTGCAGCTCCTTGTTGTCCTTTATCATAAAACATACAGAGGGGATTCTCACCATTTTCAAAAATACTATCTCAGTTTCAAAAGCCTGCCCATTGTCAGGGAAGAGTTGTTCACAATGACTGTAAATAACCCTTTGCTCTTGGCAGTTCTACAGCTGCAGTAGTACTGCCAGAAGATAGAGCCTTCAAGGTATCTACAGTACAGAATCAGTGAAATGTTTCAATGTGAGTGATGTATTTTGGCAGATGCTTGGTCCTATCTTTTAAAAGTAAAAGTGAAACTAGACTTCCACAGAATTCAGACATTTCATCTTTTTGAAAAGGTTCATTTGACAAACAGTGTTGCCTATCTTATGTCTCTTTCTCTCCTACTATATTAACATATTAAGCTGTACAACTTTGATGAGCATGTCATTACCTTCAAAATCATAAAAAAAATATTTCAAAATGTCTATTAAATAGGCTGTCTGCAAACGTTGCTTCCTTAAGTTTCAGGTCTCAGCTAGCTGTTCTGTTTTCCTTATTTTGCAATGGAAAAATCCCATTGGAGCTTGAATTCAGGATCAAAACCTTAATCAATTAGGTATTCAGCATGTGCAAGACTGAAAAAGGGTCATTGGAATGAGAATACTTTCAACACACAATCCCATAATCTACTCATTAGTGAAATTACCAATTAAAGGAAAACATCAGAGATAAAAGAAAATGTAAAGAAAGGAGACAGCACCTGGGACAGGAAGAAAAAAAAAAAAGTAGAAATTATCTGTATGAATGTGTAGGTGAACCATATGTGGAAAGACAGATGAAAGACAGAGAAATGAAGAAACACAAAAATAAAGATATTGGAAGGGGAAGAAGATAAAAGGAAAAATAGCTAGAGAGTTTAAGCTGAAAAAAAAAAAGACACTATTTTATTAAACATGAAAATAAGAAGAGATACAGGAAACTACTTATATATATGTACACTTAACAGTCCCAAAAATTTGGAAAAAATATCCAAAAACATGAATACATGGACAGAGCTAGTCTAACCAGTTGTAATGAGAGGTGTTTGAAAAAATGAAGGTGCTTTTATGCACCTCTTATTTCACCTATTAAGCTGTCTTTGTATCAACCAAAAAGTTTTCACTTTTCATCTTCTGAATCTCTCCCCCATCCTGCTGGGGCAGGAGTGAGTGAGTGACTGGGTGGGTACTTAGTTGCTGGATGAGGTCAACCCACCTCAATAAACAATTAAATACCCCCTTCATTCATATAGAAACACCTACACAAAGACACTTCAATATTTTATGTAGTATTCTTTACTTTCAGGAGTCATAATGGACATTTGCATAGAGACTCTTACTTCAGCTTTAGAACAGTTAATTTAACAACTGAAAAGGCTCAGCTAATTTTTGGAGGGTTCCAGTTTTCCACTATTTCACTTCAAGCGTTGCTATTTCACTTCCTCCCACTGAATATTTAGCTTCATGACTGCTATACAGTGTTGAACAGTAAAAAATAATGTTAAACAAAACATTCACCTTCATTTTTACACACTCCTAATGGTGTTATTTCAGGCTCTGATCATTGCAAACACTGTATAGGCTGGACAAAAGCATAGGTTTCATGGGCAGAAAGGAATTCATAATTCAGCATTTATGATTCCTATGAGTGTTGAATGCCAAACCTGATTATGATCCTAAGATCTGATAGCCTGCATGACCTGTGAGTCAATAGGTGCAGCACACTTTCTGGATAGATCAAATCTCGAAACAGGAGTGAGACAGAAACTGTGGAAGGAAAGATAGTTGAATGAAGCTAAGAAGTAAAATCACAGCCACTGAAATACAATTAATTGAATACTTCTAGCTGTTAAAGTATACCTGGGGCATAAAACTACTAACACTAGAAAATTGAACTGGCTTATAGGAAGGTTAGGGTAGAAAATTTTGTTCTCAATTGCACTAGTCAATTATACTATTCATTGATGCAAATCAGCTAACTCTAGGTTTGCATTGATATAAATGAGGCCAAGTAGATCCAGACCTTTCTTTAAAGGAAAATATATTTTAGGTTTACTTTATTTTTTTCTTGGAACAAACCTTAAGCTAGACAAAAAAGTTCAAGTTAGTGTACAAAACTGAAGTGGACCAGAGAAGGAAACATATATTTTTTTATATTTATAGTGGTAATATAGACCACTAAGTATGTTCCAG
>JANHFX010023069.1:0-29590 GCA_027560015.1 Chloroceryle amazona | reverse complement strand
CATTAAAGCTGTTCTAGTTTCCCTTTCTAATCGCTAAGTCTCTCTCCCTTATTCCCTTTCTCTTCCCCTTTGGGCAGAGAGGTGTGTTAACAGAGAGCATCTATTATTGGTCTAAGGGACCACCCTGACCCTAAACTCTGACACTAACCTAAGTGTCTTGCAACAGCAGATTAGAAATCCTAGTTACCAAAAGCAAATGAAAGACAAAAGACCAATAAATATCATGAACAATTGGACTATATTGGGTCATATCCTAACAGTTCACAGAAGTCATAAATATACTTTACAGTAATGGAGCCACACAGTTTTCTATATTGCAGCCCTGGCAAATTGAGATTATCACTCATACATGAGTATATGTTCAGTGCAAAAATCCTAAAAGGATTTCATTAAGTCCCCTCTGGCTCTGTTAAATGGCTCTATAACCACTATATGAATTTATCACCCACTGTAGCTTCTCAAAATGCCATACGCATGGGAAAGAAAGCAAAGAAAAAGAGCACCAAGACACAATAATAATAATTATATTTTTCTCATATAAGGTATCTTGATGCATGATTTTTGTCACAGAGCATTCACAGGAGTGTAGCTTTAGTCCTGAGAACTCAAACTTAGAATTTAAAATTCAAGGCAGAGTACAATACCTGCAGCCTACCTGTACTACTTTAGCCTTTTCAATATTCTGCATTTTGTTGCTTGTTTGTTGGTCTATTTTCTTTCATATGACTAAATCTGTAATCATGAAAAATTGTCTCTAGCAAATGAAATTTCAAAAATCTAACAAAATCAAGAGTAACTATGTTTACTATTATCTTTCAAGGACTAAAAACACTATATATTACAACAATATAAAAAACTTTTGACAATTATTGCAAAAAAAAAAGTAAAATGTCATAAACCTGTTATCATGCAAATATTTTCACAGCGATTGAAAATTAAATTAATTCAGTACAATCAAGTCTGCATTTCCAAATAGATTACTATTGATCATAACAGATAATCACAAAAGGATGTAAACCTGGACTGGAGGGTTTTTTTCTGGATCATATTTCACCTTCGGCTAAAACATAACCACTGGCTTAAGAGGCTATGACTGACAGTGTTGGATTTTACTGAGGGAGAGGGAAAGAGAAAAAGTGGAAGTCAGTGGGGAAAAGTGAATTGTTAGTTTAAAGATTTAAATGCTTTTTTCTCTACTGTTAGAAGCACCATGACATAACAGAATAACTCAGAACATAGCTGAGTTACAGTTGTAGTTGCTCTTTTTATTTCTAATAGAAATATAAAAAGGCTACCGCTACTCTTGAAGACCTGTAAATGGCAACTGCAACAAGACAGAAACAGGATAGCTGAAAAACCCTTAGTGATTATGAAGCTGAAACCAGAGTAAAATCTTTTCTCCTTTCAAGCCAAAGTGAAATTCCCATTAACTCAGGGGATTTGGAAGCATCGGATGACTCCATTACATAAATTAATGAAACTCTCAAATGTCAATGAAATTATAGCTCATTAATTAAATAAACTGCAGCAATATTGCAGACATGTATCAGAAATGGGCTAGTAACTGCCTATCACTTTTTTTTTATACAGCATTTACACATGAGTCTAAGTTTGTCACACAAAGATCATACTTCTGCCATTGAAAGAATGAAAGTTATTAGGAGAAAGTATCATCTAAAATAAACTGAGCAGCAAGCTGGAGCACTTGTGCTTATTTCCAGCTCAATCATGTCTCCGGTTTCTGTCTTTTTAATCATAAAACAAATAATCACAATTCCTCCACACTTCCCCTTTGATTCACCTTAGTACTAGAAATAAAAGCTACGGTTTAGCTATGTTCAAGAAAAGCATAGAAAGTGTTGAAAGAGTCAATGATAGAAAGCAATCTTTCCCATCATTTCCAAAAACTGATCCTGAATGCAAACTATTTTTTGCTTTTCAACAAGTTTAACTTGTTCTGTTTGCATACCTCTTGTTATTTGCATAGCTCTCCGATGCTGTTGAAGGAGGAATGCTGATTCGTGCATGTTTTACTCTGATTTATGCAATTACAGTTCCAAGTTCCATATTACCACACATCAAAACGTTAATGAATAGTACCATCGTAGTTCATTCCTTATCTGAACCAAATCAATCATCAGTTATAAACTGTGCTTACTACTGCAGCAAAGCATTCACAGATGCCATCTGTACATAGCAACAGCTTTGATTTTATTATCATTTAGCAATTTCTTCATTCATTTTCAGCCCACACTGTATTAATTTTAGTTCCTTTAAAATTCATCAAGTAACTTTATGTTTACACATACATACGGTACACCTTGCATTTATATAAGTCATATTATACTTTTCTGAATCCTGTGTACCAAGAAAAGTATATTTATAAACTGATCATATTTTTACCTTAACAGTAATCACATCTATTACAGGTCAATTTGACTAATTATGTGTTTATCTACAGTTCAGATCTCTGATTACTACCTCTACAGACATATCTGACATATCCTAGATAGTAATAATAGCATATCTATGATGATATAAGTGCTAGTGTGGGCTAAAAGGACATTTTGTTTGCACTTAGTTCTTCACAGAAATTGTTATATAAAATAACTACCCATGTTTTCTAGTTTAAAACAAATCTCATGACATATGTGTACTTTACATTTGAAGAGCAGGATGAAAAATACCTTCATCCAAAACAACAAATATGTCTTTGGGAGAAGTTATACCCCTTACCTATTTGTTTCTGTGACAAAAATCAGTACCAAAAAAACGTGCTTTAGCTCAGGCTTCTGATACAACTTGTTTCTTTTGTGGGCTTTGCATGTTCAGCCACCTTTGTTGTATTTAACAGAATCCCTCTGAAGTTAGCAGAGGTATCTTCTCCCAAGTCATACAATATTTCTGATTTTTTTTTTTATTAAAAATAATAATAATTAAAAAAAAGTGCAGTAGCTCAGTTATATAAATATACAATACCAGTGTTTTCACCATCAAGCAGTGAATATATCAATAGTAAAATATCTTATTCCAAAGGACATTTTATACTATATGTAAAGCAAACAATAAGAATATAAATTGCTTAATTAATAATTTCAATTAAAAACTGACTTATAGTGTAGCTACTCCCCTAGGTCTCTGTAATACTGCAGCAAAATTTTTGTATCCATTTTTAAGATAACTGCAAGAAATAGGCAATAGTTTACCCTTATTATGAACTCTTCATAGTAGGTAGCTGTGTTTATTGCTGGTTCAATTAAAAGCTCTATTGGCATGACACATGATTGGTTTCTATCAACTTCATTTGTGGTTTTGCCTTCCTACAGTAAATTTGTCTCATTTAACACACCAAAAAGATCCCAGCTTGATATATAGTTGTACTGATTTGACTAAGAACAGAACTAATTTTGTTCAGTGATTTTTCAGTCTCTTTTAACTATCTGCACTTGCTGAAGATAGTGGCATGTTTTCACAGGCAGTGTCTGCTGCTAGCAGTGGTAATACCCAATCTTTAGTTACTACCAAGGATTGGTGTGCAGTCCTAGATCACTGCTGGATCTTGTGTACCACATTAGAGGGTGCAAAAGGTAAAAGGCTGCACCTCTGAGGAGAAGCATCCAGGACCTGTGACCCTAAACTGATCAACTAGGGATTCCATCCCACATATGTCATATTCAGTATAAAGGTGAGGGATCACAAAGGTCAAGCTCTCTTCTGGCTGGCATCTGAACACATCTCTGTCCATTCCATCTTTGATCCTGATCCATGGGCTCCTGAATCCTGTTCCTGTCTGCCGCTGAGTCCAGCCTGGGATGTCACCAGTGCCTGCTCCCCATCGTCAGTTGTGATGGTGGTGTAATTGCCAGGTGGGTTTGATACTGGTTTTGCATATATTTGCATATATTCCATTTTATTATTATTATTTTAATTAAAGCTATTCTAGTTTTCTTTTCTAATTGCTGTATCTCTTCCTTATCCACTTTCTCTTCCCCTTAGGGGAGGGAGGTGGTTTAACAGAGAGCATCTGTTATAGGTCTAGCAGACTGCTCTGATCCTGTAACATTGACAATAGTAATTTATATTTAGATGTTCAGCACAACATAGCCATCTGGTGTTTAGCTCTCTCCCCTTTCCCCTCTTCAATACATAGTATCTGAAGCTCTGCTACACAGAGTGCAAATCTGAACTCTCTCAACCTAATAAAGAATAAATGACTACTTTGAGTCCTTAAATTTGAATCCATCTCTTCAGGCAAAATGCTTTCTCTTTCATTACATTACTGAAGAGAGCAAGAGGTGGCATAGACATGATCATGACTGTCACAATCAGTGATTTTATTTCATTGGAAAATTTCCAAACCTAGAACAAAATTTTAACAATCTCTTTGATTAATGGCTGATTTGCAGTGTCTGTATTAGAAAAAAAATAGAAAAAAAACAAAGAAGTTAATATAGAAAATATTAAATTATGTTTGGTTTTTTTGAAAGAAAAGACTGCTTTGTATGTTGCCTGAATAATTTTAGTAATGACTTTGAACTCACAAATGTTATTTGCAAAGTAGAAGGAAATTAAGCTATTTTACAATAAAATGCCTTAATGAGTTTCTATTCCCACTGTGTTGGTTAAGGGGAAAAAAAAATAAATTAGTCCACATAGGTGTCTTTTGAAAATTGAATATAAAATTGCAGTATTTTTTTCTTTGGATTTTTTTTAAATTAATTTTGTAGTGACTTTATGTTACAGAAAACAGAATAATAAAATTTTACATGTTTTGTTTCAACTTTATTCATTTCATCAACAATAAAAAGTATAGCACAGATATATTTACTTAAACTCTCCCAGAAATTTCTTAGTTCAGATGTTTGACATATTTAAACATTATCTACTCAGAGAAGTATTATTGCTCCAAACTCTGTGTATGTGATTGAATGAAGAAAGCAAGATTATTAATGGGATTTGTATGAAAAACATATATATACATATAATGTTTTAAATAAGTTATACAAGATGTAGCTGAGGAACTGACTAAGGTTAGGTTTAGACAGGGAACACCTACTATTTAAAATGAAATTAATGTATTCAAGCTTCTAAATCCTCAAATGAAAATTACAGTGCAGCTTATTTTGAGTATAGAGGTGAAGTCGATATACATGGGTGTCTTTATCTACATGTATTTAAAATTATGTAAGAATTTTCAATTTAAACCTGATAAATACAAAGAAAAAATTAAAGGGCATGTTAAATGTTATGAAAGTACTTGAAAGATAAAATGCATGGTTTACTCTTCACATTTGAAAACTTTCAAGGTTTTAAGAAGAAAGCAAAAAAATGTATTCATATGAGACCTGAATAAATAAAATACTAAACCATCTCTACAGTATTCATTCATGTGCCATAACCACACAGAAAATGAAGGCTGGACATCTGTACGTGGATTTTGTGCCTTAAAACCACATTCAGGCTTTTAAGTAAGAGCAAGATGCACGCACACTGTAAACATTGCTATAGAAATAGTCTAGAATTTGCAAATCTCTGTGGAGATAAAATATTTTATATAATTTCTTGTATAAAAAAAGCTATAAATATCTCCTATATTAACATAAAATATATCAAACATAATGTTTTCTAGTTACATATTTATCCAGTAAAAAGTTGTTTATTCACCTTATATAGAAACAAATGTTACTCTTCTAAAATATTTTCAAAACATACTGCTTGGAACACATATTCTTAGAGCAGTATCAATTTGACTGATGATTTCACTTTACAGAAAATCATAGTTAGAAACCTGAGTATCATGTTTTCTTTGGTGTAAATTTAAATAGCACAGTATCCTGAGCTCATTTACAAAACAGTAAATGTTACTGTCAAAATAAGAGAATAGCCAGTTCTATTGTTTCTGCTCCACAAGCCTTTGAGGAAGAAACAGTACTGAAATAGTTTTTATATTTCTACTTAATAAGTTAATTTCATTTTCTTTTTTTATAGTTCAGTAAATAAATAATCTTGTTGATTAAGGAAAGTGAAGGTGGATTGATGTACACAAAGTTTTATTCTCACACTCCTCTGCTGATGGGATGTATCCACTTCAAGGTCATCTTAAAACAGGGATAAAGAAGAGGTTATGCAGGAAGTGGTAGAGAATCCACTCCTAGGGTTCCTCTCTTCTGCAACAAGAGGTGAAAAACACATACAAAACAAAACAAACAAGCAAAGAAGAAACACCCCAACATTTTTCCTGTCCATACAATAATACTTCCCACTGAAACTCACTGAAGTTTTTTATTAGTCTTTGTTTCCTGACACTGTTGGCACTGATGCTTAACTAGGTGCAATTGCAGTGCACTACCTGACCACTAGATCTTTGGCACATCTATTATTGGATAATATTTATTGGATATTAAAATTGATATCATTTGCCTATTATTTATTTTGCTTGTTGTGGTATGGAGTCAACAGCCATAAAGACAACAGATAAACTGAGGGAAGGGGACAAAGGAGCATTAGTACAGACTGAAACTATATAGAAATGAAGTAAGAAGACAGTAAGAAATACATGGCCAAGATATCTTAACTTCCCAGAACAGCACTCAGGTGTGGAGATAACAGATTTCAAGTGGAGTTTTTCCATACCACTTAGTTTCTAATTTTACCAAACAGACTTACTTTACATTAGAGGTTCTCATAAAAAGGAAGGAAGCTGACAATCACTTTCAGATACTTGCTCCAATTCAAGCTGAGTAAAGGATGAAACTCGGGTTACCTATGCACTAAGTCGTGATTTGTTGTTGTTTTTTTTTTAATAATATGAAGTAGGATACTCGACAATGTTTCAAATGATCTAATTCTCATACAAATTAAATGCATTGAGTTCTGGCAATACAAAATCATTTTACTGATTAAAATTTAATTGAAACTAGTACAGCCCCATGAATAGTTTTGATAGCGATCATTGAGAGCTATCAAATGAAAACTGACCATATGGGATAATTGCCTAGCAAATATAATTCTTAAAACATTGTGATTATGTCTGTTTCTTTAAACCAGATATTTGTGTTGAGTAATGCAAATTTCATTGTAATTACTGATTTATTCAAGCTTATGTGAGAAATTATGACTCTGAGCTTTTTGTAATTTTACAGTGATGCAGTACCTGTGCAAAGTATGCAAACAATATTTGACATTCATTTTCAAATTATATTCAGTGATGGTCCCATATGTCAGTATAATTCTGTCTTTCTCAACTTGCCTGCCTCACTTCCACATCTATTTTTCCCTTTTTTAAATGTGAATCCAATTCACTGATCACATGTACGTACTTAGACCAGTAGTATATCATGTCAGTACAAACAAAAGCTGACTGTCTGAAATTTCATTTTATGAGAGAGAATGAGAAATGTAAAACCAATGGTTCTCCTACAGGCTGTTTAGTATTCATTATTTATAGTCTTACCCACATATATAAATAATTTATATACTTATATTTATGACTGTGATGACTGATTTAAACAATGTAAGATAAATGCATGACAGTGTAATCTACTTTATTACCTGACACAGAGGAAAATAAGCTGTCATTTTGTATTTATATATTATTACAGTACAATATCATAAAGATGTGGTTTATATTCCTGAAATATTTACTATGTATACAAAAAAAATAGTATTTTAATTGTATTTTAATATTGTACTATAGTGAGATTATCTGAATTTTATTGTAGAAGAAGATAAATTGTAATGCATTTTATTTGTTGGTATATTTTACATAAGTTCTATTAATTTTACCTGTAGAACATATAAAAAATGCCAGAGTACTTGTTGACAGGAAACATTATTGAACTGCAGTTCCCATTTAATTGTAAGAGTAATGCTACTCAATCACAGTCATTCTTAAGGACCAACAAATAGCAAGGTTCAAGGTTACAACACAATTACTGTACTTACAAGTAAGAGAAGAAGAATTAGATTATTCCTCTGGTATCTTCCACACTATTCTACTACATAGCAAACTGAATTATGCTGCACATCTAGAATGAAGTGTTACAGGATAATTTACATGATAAGATCTTGCACTACTGGAGGAGTTATTAAAGAACCTCATAAACTTCCCTTCTGAAAGATATATAGAGCAGTCCATCTTTGATAAAGAGCAGCCAGAATTGAAATATGTACATTCATCCTGATCTCTGATCTCTGGACAAGCTGTTACATATAATGTGCAGATAATATTTCTTTCCACTTGCATCACAGCGCAATTGTAAACCAGAATACAAACTGCATACTGACTATCCTTGAGCAGTGTTTAAAAACTATACAAATCTTTGTAAAACCATACCATATCAGAAGCTTTCTATTTCATTATACCAATCCTATAGATGCATGAGGCAGCTGATTCTATCTTTCAATTCATATTCAAAGCAGAGAAATTTATTTTATTTGTTATTTTTGGGTTTGGTTGGTTAGTTGGTTTGGTTGGATGGTTAGGTTTTTTTAAAATCTTTAGCTCTTTGCTGTTCAAAAGGCAGGGAGGGTTATTTAAATTACATGTGATCTTAATAGCCACCAAGAAGCATTGTAAAGGTTAATCAAATTTCTGATTGTTTGGAAATATTTCTGAGAGTAATATATAAAGAGAAAGGGCATACCAATATTTTTCAAATAAAAGTAATTGAAACTAAGTTTTAATTAAAGGATGTATCTTTTTTTTCCACATTTATGTATTTGCCATCATTGAAGTATCCATCCATTACCTAAAACATGCACACAACCCAAATCATATTTCTGAATCATAGCAAAATCTCTAATAATTTAATGAAAATATAGTCAGAAATTGTTAATTTGTTCTAAAATAATATTAATGGCAACTACCGTGGATAACTTATTTGTCAACTTTAATACTGTTTCAGTATTCTAGAAGGCCTACTGTTTTTACTGGTGTTATTAACTTACTAAGAAATAAAGTCAGCATATGCAACTAGTATGTGGCAGGAGTGCTGTAAGTTGATGCTTAGCTTAACTTTTTTTTTTTTTGCACTTACCATTATAATTGTCATGTAAAATTTAACCTCCTGGTAAAATTAAAGGCATAAATCATGTTCAACTTCAGCTACAATAATGTAAGCATCTCTGTTTTGTTTATTTGCCCATATCTTGTCATAAATTAAGCTCTTATTTATTCTGAAATGCTGTAATATTCTTTGCATTCTGAGATGATTCATATACTAATGGCATCAAATCTTAAAACAACTGTTTCAAAATTCCTTGAGAAATGTTAAGGCTCTTCATGGGAAGTGATATCTATATAGATTTATAGATCACATACAGTCTAACGCTAGCAGTTCATGAAGCTAAATAAGAAACTATATTGCATCAAATTATATAGCCATGGTAGAATACCTGGGTGCATGATGATTGAAATAAGTAATCCAAATCCAATTTAATGTGAATAAAATTGTGGGTTGCATTAACAGTATTATTGTATTCTCCTTCCACTCAGAAAAGCTCTTCTGTTTGAAAAAAAAAAACCTAAAGCTTTAGACATTGGACTGTGTTGACGCTGAACATAACACTGTTTCTGTTTCAGATTCCCTATATGTTCCTTGAATAAAAGAACTACGTGTAACGTTTGAGTTTCTGGGTTTTCCTGGGATACTAACTTTCATCATCAGTGCCTCATTATCAACTACTCCAAAATTAAGACATCAGGGTGAACAAAGAGTTGAGGTTAAAGTTAACTTTGTGGGAAGTGGAGCAAATGCAAGAAAAAAAGAAAAGGTAGAAAGAGAGGGAGTCAAGGGACATTGAAAAGAGAGCACTTAGTGAAAGAAAGTTGAGATCAGCCTAAAAAAAAATCTAGACAACTGGAAAGAATATTGTTGGAGGGAAGTGTGTGATAAAGGGAGAAAATGAAGAAGAGATGACCATGGAAGAAAACAAAACAGAAAGAAAAAAACCAAACCAAAACAAACCCAAACAGACAAAAAAAAACACCACACAAACCAACCAACCAAAAATCAAAACAACAAGAACAACAACAAAAAACAAACCAACCAACCAAACAAACAAAAAACTAACAATATCCTCCTTCCTTTTCTTGATTATTTTTGCATGTTTTCTGGAAATTTCATTTCAGCAGCAATGAAGAATGGTGACAAAAAGAAAGACTACAGGGTTAAATAACATGAAAATTGATTCATTTTCTAGCTTGTCTGCTAATGCACATCTAAGACACATTAGTGACCAGCTGTGCCACATAGATGTGCACAAGTCTAGGGGACTGGATGAGATCCACCCAAGGGTACTAAAGGTGCTGGCAGAAGTGATCACCAAGCCACTCTCCATTATTTGTCGACAGTCCTGACTAACCAGGGAGGTCCTAGTTGACTGGAAGCTAGCAAATGTGATTCCCATCTACAAGAAGGGCTGAAAGGATGATTTGGGAACTACAGACCTGTCAGTCTGACCTTGGTGCCAGGGAAGGTTATGGAGCAGGTCATCTTGAATGCCATCACACAGCACATATAAGACAACCAGGTGATCAGGCCCAGTCAGCATGGGTTTACAAAAGGCAGGTCCTGCCTGACTAATCCGATCTCCTTCTACAAGAAAATGATGTATCTAGCGGATGAGGGAAGAGTTGTGGACATTGTCTACCTGAATTTTAGTAAAGGCTGTCTGCCTGGGGTATTGATCAGTAGTCAACTAAATATAAGTCAGCAGTGTGCCCAGGCGGCCAAGAAGACCAATGGCATCCTGGCTTGTATTAGAAACACTGCGGCCAGCAGGAATAGGGAGGTGATTGTCCCCCTGTGCTCAGCCCTGGTGAGGCCACACCTTGAATATTGCATTCAATTCTCTGCTCCTCACTATAAGGACAGAGAAGTGCTGTAGTGTGTCTAGAAAAGGACAACAAGGCTCGTGAAGGGTCTAGAGCACAACTCTTAAGAGAAGCAGCTGAGGGAGCTGGGGTTGTTTAGTCTGGAGGAGACTGAGGGCAGACCTTATGACTCTCTACAACTGCCTTAAAGGAGGCTGGAGAGAGGAGGGAGACAGTCTCTTCTCCCTGGTGACGTGTGACAGGACCAGAGGGAGCGCATGTAAACTGGGCCAAGGGAGGTTTAGGCTGGATATTAGGAAACATTTCTTCACTGAAAGGGTTATCAAACATTGGAATGGTCTGCCCAGGGCAGTGGTGGAGTTACTGTCCCTGGAGGCATTTAAATGATGTGTGGTCTGGGTGCTTAGGGACATGCTTTAGTGGTGAGCTTGAAATGTTGGTTTGAAGGTTGGACTAGATGATCTTGAGAGTGTCTTCCAAACAAAGACATTCTGTGATTCCGTGATTCTGTGACATACATATTTCTCATAGAACCCCAGTGAAAAACCTTAATTCTTTTCAACATCTTCCCTTTAAGAATATTGTACCACTTACATTTTTCAGTATGTTTTTAATAGTTTCCTGGAGGACTGGTACCTGTCAAATTCCTTGTCTGTGTTTTTCCAGTCAACTAAACAGAACCTAAGCAATTTTCAATAGCTCCACAGTGATTAAGAACTCATTCAGGCCACATTTATTTAATCACACAAACCCTTACCTACCATAGAGAGGACGAAATGGATACCTCTGGAAGAATTTTGCTGCTGTATAATTATTCCCTTGGAAAATGTATTCAATATGACAAACTCCACATGAAATCTTGGAACCTGAGCTATCAGTGAAATGCGACACTGAAGTGAGCTCTAACCAGATATTATTTCCTACTGTGATAGAGTTTATAACACATAAGGATTTTAAATGGACTTCAAATGCTATTTTATATATATTCTAATTTAATTCTAAAATGACATTGCAGAATAAGGGGTAAATTAGAAGTGGCCACTTTCATTCTTAATTTCACCCTTATTCTTTCTTTTAATTATATTAGGGGGTTGTTTGTTTTTAAGTAAAGAAATTATACAGAAGTGCTATAGGCTATTTTAAATCTATTTGGGAGTTTTTATCAGTAATAAGATATGTGCAGACTGAATTTAAGTTACATTATTTTGAAAGGTTTTTTTCTTCCAAGAAAACCAGTCAAATAACCTAAAAGGCTTTACCTGACAAGTCATAATTAAATCCTAGAATCTCTGTTTCCTTAGTAACCGCTCACAGCATCACTAACATTTGAGAGAGAGCAGCAGGTGCAAAACACTATAAAAATGAAAAATCATATTTTTCCAATTACTGATTGAAATATTAGATTTAAGTATTTAATACTAGCTTCCTACTGATTTCATTGCTTTCTGAGTACAATCTTCTATCAATCTTCTAAATAATTAGACACTACTAAAAGTCAATTTGATTTTTTTTCCTTTGGCATTCCACATTCTTGTGCTATTGGATAGTGTACTTGCATGCACTCTTGTGGTCTGATACAATCGCATGTTTCTGAGTCAAGTACATACTCCTAATGTAATTCTAATATTCTTCACAGGTTGGATTTTTTGTTTCATATTTTTGAGTCTTGTAGATTGTCATATGAATGTATATAGTGCTATAGAAACTGGGAAGACAACATTTACGTGAGCTTTAAAGAGTAAAATAGGCTTTAGTGTGAAGCAAATTTACATAATCAGAGACTTAAAAAAGGAAATCTGTGAGGGAGGACAGTCTATATTTCAAAAGTAGGATTTTCAGCATGTTTTCATATGTTTTGTATTTCATATTTCTACTGTAACTACTTTTTATAGGAATAATTTAGCTTTTTTTAATGTCTTCAGTCGAAATGAAGTAAGTTTACATCAAAATAATGTCTTAAAAATTAGGGTTGTCCAGCAGGGTCAACTGGATGAGAATGAAACCAAGTTCATCTACTGCTTCAGTGACTCTGCTTGAGGGATGAATATGACCCAAACATAAAGAGGCAAGAAGACTTAGATAAGGCATTTAAGCAGAAATTATAGCTCCCTGGCCTTAGATTCTTAAATACCACAGTCACCTTGAAACTTTCACCACCTATTCTCACTTTTATGTCCCAAGTTATTTTCAACAAAATGGCACTTTGCTCAGCATAAGAACAAGCCACTTTACAATTTAATATGTTGAAATGCAGGTGTGCTTTTGCAGTGTAGCTAAACACATATTTTGAAACCTCAACAGTGTAGTGCTCATTTACATAAATGATGGCTTGATAACAGTCAGTCATCTCTGTTACAATCCTATTGTATTTTTTTAAATTACTTCTTAAAATCTTACCCCTTGGAGTAATTTCCCCCCCAAAAAGCTATAGATTGAAAAAAAATAATAAAAGAATAAGCAAAGGAAAAAGAGAAATTATGTAAAAGGCAGATAATCCCAGGATACCTCTGATTATTTGCAAGTCTTACAGGCCATCCCGTATCCACTCTCCTTTGTTGGTAAACCAGCTATTTAAAAAACAGCTGTAACTAGTCTCAACATGTTACGAGTCAATGGAGGCATCAAGTATGAAAAGGTGACAACAATTCTCCTTCAGGAGGAGGAACAAAAATAAAATAAAGACTAACAAATTTGTTTAGGTATTACCAGGTACTGAGGTCATCAAAAGATATTGGTGTTTATGTCTTGTCTGCACATGTCTTAATGAGATACTGACTTAATGCTGATCGTAAATCTCACTTTTTATGCTTGACCAAATTCTTGGCATTAAAGTTTCCCTGCAGCTTAAAATTCTACCGCTGAAAATCCTTGTAAGCATTTACTCCTGTGTGAGAAGGTGAAAGCATCCTATTCAAGCCTGTGACTCTTTAGCATTAGTCTTAAACCTCATAGAGAAAGTCCTTCCCCCTGTATCACTGATCAGCACATTTACCCAGTGGCTCCAGGTGTGTCATTATCAAGTTCACTTCCCCTGTTTGACCTGAGACAAATTAAATGCACATCTGAGCCTTTCTAGCATAATAACTGAGCTATCTATGTACAGAGCACTCTCACCCTCCCTTGATGAAACAATTTCGTTAGACAGAAAATAATTATACATTTATTGAGGCAAAGTTCAGGAATAAGAATTGCTTTTCAGCCACTTGTTAAAACATCCATAAGGGAGGCATAGTCCTGATGTTAATTTTCTGTTCCTATAACTGCAGTAGTATTTTAAGTTATTATTCCATCCTGGTAGAAACTGGAATTCAAAATGATCCCCTTCTGTGTAGATGTTCCAGTTACTGGATTTGACACTTAACTTTGCTCTAACCTAACATATATTCACTAGTGAGAAAAAAAGGACCAAAAGGAATCTTAGATTATTCCTCCAAAGTGCCCACATCCTGCTCCTATGCTCTAAACACAGAAGTAAAAATTCTTTTCCCAAAACCAGTTAACCTCTGCTCTGCTTGAAAAGAAAGATCAGACACTGCAATTCAGGAAAGGACACAGGAATTCAAATCATGGGTGAACAACACTTTTGCCAAATTGCCAAATGGGAATTGTTTGACGCTGATTATCAGAAGTTTGTCACACCACCACCATCTACATATATCTACTATTCACCAGATAGTGTACAACTGGAGGGTAACAGGTTTGGGGGGGGGGTTGGAGTTTTTTTTTTAAGGCTTTATTTGTTATATTTGCCTCAGTAGTACACTTGCTCTGAAAATGTGATGTACATGCCCTTTATGAGAATTTTAATAGAATAAATACATTGTATGTTACATAGAAAATACAGATTTTATTTTTTTTTTCAGGAAATACACTGGTTGCATTCTTAGTTGTCTGACAAGAACTTCTAATTTATACCACTTAGAATTTAGCCAGAAGGAACTGGAAAAAATAAGTCAGAACTGCACTGTGCCCAGAAAAAAACAAACAAACAAACAAACAAACAAAACCAAAACACACACACACACAAAAACAACAAACAAACAAAAACAGGTGAGGCTAATTAAATGTGTTCACTAGCTATATATTACTTTAATTGCACTGTTGAGAAGAATAGAAAAAACATATATATATACACATATTTTTATGTTGCATTAGAGGCAGTTCTATTACTTTTTATCCCAGGGTATCACAGGGTGTCAGGGGTGGGAGGGGACCTTGGAGATCTTCAAGTCCAACTCCCCTGCCAGAGCAGGATCATACAATCTATCACAGGTCACAAAGGAACACATCCAGGTGGGTTTTGAAAATCTCCACAGGAGACTCCACAACTTCTCTGGGGAGCCCGTTCCAGCGTTCTGTGACTCTTACAGTAAAGAAGTTCCTCTTCGTGTTAAGGTGGAACCTCCTGTTCTCCTGTTTATGTCCATTCCCCCTTGTCCTATCACAGGGCACAAGTGAGAAGAGGCTGTCCCTTTCCTCTTGACACTCAGCCCGCATATATTGATAAACATTTATCAAATCCCCTCTCAGTCTTCTCTTCTCTAGACTAAAGAGCCCCAGGTGTCTCAGCCTTTCCTCATAAGACACACGTTCCAGTCCCTTAATCATCCTTGTAGCCCTCCGCTGGACTCTCTCGAGCAGATCCCTGTCTCTCTTGAACTGGGGAGCCCAGAACTGGATGCAATTGTCCAGGTGAGGTCTCACCAGTGCAGAGCAGAGGGGGAGCAGAACCTCCCTCGATCTGCTGGACACGCTTTTCTTAATGCAGCCAGGATACCACTGGCCTTCCTGGCTACAAGGGCACATTGCTGTTCCATGGAGAACTTGTTGTCTACCAGGACTCTTAAGTCCTTCTCCACAGGGTTGCTCTCCAGCAGGTCACCTCCCAGTCTGTACTGGTGTACTTTATTATTCTTTCCCACATGCAGGACTCTGCACTTACCCTTGTTAAACCTCATTAGGTTCAGCTCTGCCCAGCTCTCCAGTCTGTCTAAGTCTCTCTGGATGGCCCCACAGCCTTCAGGTGTATCTGCCAATCCTCCCAGTTTTGTGTCATCAGCAAACTTTCTGAGAAGACACTCTGTCCCGTCATCAATGTCATTGATAAAGATGCTGAACAGGATCAGACCCAGTATAATAATCTGATTTATTATTTTTCTTCATACACTTTTCATACACATTTTTAATACACTTAAAATGACTAAATGAATTTATTACTTGTAGAGACAATCTATGAATGTAGAGTATAAATAGTGACTTTTAAAAATATTATACCATCATATACATGGGTCACCTCAAATTCACAGAGCTCATGATAAAATAATTAGATCACATATATACAAAAATTTACATAAAACACACAAGCTACTGATTTCTAGATTTAGTAACCATGTTCTAAAGTTTTTTTTCTCTACAGTGATTCATTCACAATATTAAGTTTAAAATGTCAGAGACAATATATCAGCTTCCAAAGACACTTTTATGACTAACCAAAATTTAAACACAATACATAGTAATTACAGGGCAGACAAAACCTCAGAGTAACAGGTTCTATGACCACCGGAATTCAACAAAAAAAAAAGCTTTATGTAACACTCCAAGAAGTAAAGACAAATAGCAGACACCTCTATCTAATAATTAATTCTATCCAAAGAATAAAAGAAAAAGGAAAAAAAAGAACAGATAAAGAGTTCAGTTTCTTAGAAAGAGAATATAAATAACAACTCCTATTCTCCTTTCTTATAAGAAGTCTAATTCAGATAAACTTTTTCTTACTGTTTCTGCACACCTTTCTGAAATATATGCTCATGTATGAATATGTATGGTTTTTACCTATTGTGTAAATAGTTGTCAATTATTAACAATAATGAACAACAAGTTATTTAAACACCTTTATCGACTTAAAAGTCAATTTATTTAAGACAAAGTTTTTTCTTATGAAATCACCTGCAAAGAAAATTGCCTTACTATCTCATGCTGGTTTTCTAATTCAATTTGACTATTCTGGGATTTTTGATTGGTTGGTTTCTTTGTATTGCCCTTGATTTTAAGAACAGAAGTGTCTGGTCAAGATAAACAATTATAATAATATTTATTCCTATTATTCTAGGAATAGCATTCCTGAGAAGTGAGAGAGAAAACAGTTTCCAGTGTCTTCTTTTTCTCTTAACTCATAACTTGGCAAAACCAAACTGATATAGTATGTTTATACAGTGAACAGAGTGACATATAAATTGTGCCATTCCTACCTATGTAGCCATGTATTTTGATTGTGTTATATAACAAATAAATGAAGCACAGTTAAAAACTTATCCATAATTTAAAATTTAAAATTTACAAGAAGAGTTTGTTAAATAATTCAGCATCTTTGGTTCAGAGTTTTAGGAACTTGTTGGTTGAAGGAAGCACAGAAAAATTCAGTGAAAGGAGAAATTTCTTTTGACCTGTTGACACATTTGAATAAAATGGAATATTTACATACTGGGAATACATTTGCATGTCAATGTTAAGGATTTTCATAAACTCTTTTGATACAGTGAGATACATTTTGAATGAACAATATATTTTGTGTTAATAATCAAGTCTAGATCCTGGCCCCAATAAGCTGTATAGCGTAAAAACAAATGTATGACTTACTGTAGGTCATAGCATTTCAAGTGCAATAAACACAAAAGGATATCTGTAATACTCTTCCTTCTTATAATTTTTATTTCTGCAAACATAATCTTTTCATCAAGTTAATCAGCTGAATTTGATGTCAATGACCTAAAAGTGTCCATTTTCATCCAGTAAGACTAAAAATAATAGTACAGTCACAGTCTGGAGACGAATTACACAATAAAATCTGAATCACCTTACAGAGTACAGGTAGATGCAAGCTTTCCTCCTCAGTAACATGTCATAGTCCTTCCATGCTCACTCACAAATTGCATATGGGGTCATTATTCTTGATCTGATAATTTCTTCCCAAAACTCCTTAAAGAATTGTGAATCAGAAGTTCCCAGTTGTGTTCACTGCTTTTAGTATTCAGGAACAATCTAGTAGTTTGTAGAGGTTGAATATTAGATTCCTTCCCGAATTTAGCTATTTAAGTCACTGGATAATTAAATCAGTTTAACAACAATAGTAATTCGCAGTAGTTGTATCTTTAGCTAAAATACCTAGAAATAACTGAGCACTTTAAATTGAAGAAAAAGTTCATAATTATACGTGAAAAATGTTCCTGTTTTTCCTCAAAATTATTTTATTTCTTCAAAAGCTAGATGACAAAGTCTTGAAATTCAGTTAAGATTTATTTTCAAGGCAATTATTTCCTGGTCATATGTGATATCCTTAAGAGAACAGATATCACTTCAGACATTATGAATCTTGCCAGAGGAAAAAGTCTAGTCTCTAAATCTTTTGTTTACATGGCTTGAGTTAGGATAAAGGCAGCATAATTTAAGACATGTGAGCACTAAATCCTTAATCTGTTTAATTCTATTGTTCTTGCTCTTTATCTCTATGATTCCTGTTGATTTTACTCACCTATAGACAATAATTGCCAACCTAATCAAACTGATGTTCTGAATCTTTTTGTAGTAATTAGAACCAGTTAATATTGGTACTCCTATTAAAAAAATTCAAATGCCATTCAAGTACAAATACTAGTTCTACTCAAGCCATTCAATCACTCACTAGCTTTTTGGAAAAATGGAATAACCTATCTCTAATAATTAAATATATTAAGATTTTTTTTAAGACACTTGAAAACGAAGAAACAAACAACAACAATAAAAGATAGTTGAAAGCATTTACTTCAGGAGTGGAAAAGGGAAACCAAATTTCTTCACACTGTAGACCAAGGGAAAATTCCATAAATTAATGGAGCTTATCTGCTGGATCTGATATATTATGTACAAAGTGCAGTAATTAACATAACATCGATTAAAAAAAAAAACTCCAATCATCTTAGACACCTAACAAAAATGATTCTTTTAATTATATATGCTTTGCAGTATCATGGGATGAAAAAAAGTAACTACTTGAATGAAGTAATCCATTATGTTTGGCATAGAAACCTCTCAAGAGTTTCTAGATCCTGTTACTGAAATGCTTTCATTAGTTAAAAACAACCGTGAACAGATGATAGTTGCTGCTTTGATTTTGAATGAAGCTAAGCATCATGTTCCATGAATCCTCTAAGAAAATGTGGGTATGAGGGTTTCCAACTACACCAAAGGGGATAATGGAATTAGAAAATATTATTTCCCCTCAAAAAAAAATCAACATTACTTACCTTTAGAACATCACATGCACAAAACACTTTTACAAAACACTCTTACCTTTATCACGTAAAAGGGTAATTTGGCAGAAAATAAATCCCCTTGCATTCCATCTGGTCTTCAGATATCAGAGGGGCTGGAGGTAGCTGGGCTTAGATCCTGAGTGATGTCCAATTTGGCACTGGTCACCTCTTGTGACTGGTTGCCAACTGGACTTAACTCCTTTTACCTCAGGCTTTGTATTGAAGTTTCTGGGGACACTACAGTTCTGTGCAGCACTAGAGCTATATCTTCACACATGGCCCCTGTAGTGGCAATTCAAAGGTGCTGGAATGAAAGGAGTTCAGCCAGACAGTTACTAAAGGGCAAGACGTCCTCAGTCTTTTCTACTGCACAAATGCCGAGTAGCTGATCTGCAAATTTTCAGAATGACTTTGTACTTCATAAAGTGAATTCATTCTCATTCTGCATGCTATTTTATCTCTTTAAGGACACACATAATGTCCAGAGATTCCTAGACTCCTAAGACATTGGTATTCTGAGCACATCCAGATGTCCCTCAGTGTTTACTGTTTTGCACCTGTCTTTTCTATAAATCCAGTTAAAATGAACAAAATAGTTGTTCATCAACCAGAGTTGCATGAGGCCATCTAGTATTCCGAACAGGTTTTCTGCTAAAACAGAACACAGAGATTTTTAGAGGTAGTAAATGAGTACGCAAATATTTTCTTTGCCTGATATGATGCAGTCTTCCCACTCTTCCTGGTAACTCCCTTAACACTCCAGTATGGTGTGCTCTACAGGAGGATATTGCTAGGAGTAGGGGTTAATAGTAAAATTTCAGACTCTTCTCACATTGCATAGACTAACGGAACCAAAAAGAGCATGTGAATTATCATGCATGTGTATTACATCCATCCTACTGATTAAGATGCTCACTCAGGCTGTTCTAGTACCTGAGACAATTATTGTTTTAGTTTCTATATTAACTAGCAACTGTTCAGGAAAACAAAATAAAAATTGAAACAGAAGTATAGCACAAGTTATTTTGTTTCTCTCATACAATATGCCTTCTCTTTTTCATGTTTTATTTGCCTCTTATAAACAAATTTGTAATGAAATACACCAAAAAAAAAAAACCAAACACAAAAAAAACCCAAACCCAAACCAAACAAAAAGCAACAACAAACCAAACCAAACAACAAACAAACAAACAAAACCCCAAACCAACCACTTTGGCTAGATTATATGACCAATCAGGTAAACTGAGAATCTGGTGGTAAAAATCCTAGCAGGATTTTTCATCCTGGTGGATAAAAGATGTAGGCTCATCAGTTAAAAAAAAAAAATCGGTGGGAAAATTGCATGTTGTGTGAGTGTAATATCCCCTGAACTGTGAGATTAGAAGAAAGCCCATATTTCACATCTCTATTTTTTGATAGTGGAAGGCACAAATTATCTTTTTTGTGATGATGGATACTGGAGCTATAAAATCCATGTGGATGAAAATGCTTTAATTTAAGAAAAGACCTGGTCCTCTCTGCAACTTTTCTTGTTGACTAACCTTTGAAAGTGATTGGGTTTTATACCCTCTGTAGTTATTTCTTTATTATGGAGCCTAACATTTCTCCTAATTGTTTAGAGAGCATCTCTCACGTGGTGCATGATTTTTCCGTAGTCAAGACTAAAATTTAGATTCCTTATTACTCCATGTTGTGGTAAAAAAAAAATAAAAATCCATAGAGTACATTTTATTTCTATTTCTGTCACATGTATATGCAGTTTAATATTAAGCCAATGAGTAATAATATAACCATTTTCTAGAACTACCAGAACTTCAAGATTATTGTGATTGGTTTTAATAAGTTATGCTATGTCATTAGTGCCTTAGGCAAAGTGTCATCTTAGGCAAAGTGTCATCTTCTATGACAATGTTACATCACCAGAATAGGCACACTGTCTTCCAAATATATAGAAGAGTACTGTGCCATAAAGATCTTCAACTGGCATGGCACTGGCACTGTTATTGAAGCTTATGACTTTAGACAGAAAGTATCTGTAGACTCCTATTTTAAGCACCAACAGAGGACTCTTCAAAAGTATACTAATTACAGTTTTGAAGAGTTATTTCAGGTCTTTTTGCACAAAGAATATTGCAAAAGATAAAGGCGTAAGATTTTCTGCAGATTACACATTTCTTTGGTGTGCTTCTTAATTACTCTGCCTGCAAAGATGTGTAATTGAGCTGTTAGTTTCACATGGCACACAGAAGTCTACAAGAAAACAGTTTGAAATTAGAATACTTGAAATACTTCATGGACTTGATGCGGTACAATTACATGGTGATAATATTCAAGGGAATTCAGATGTTTAGAAAGGGACTCTTTGAATGCTTAAAACATTCATGCTGGTTTCTGAAAGCTTAAGTGCATAATTTAGGATTCTCTATAATGTAAGTCAAAAATTCTCTATTCATAAATATATAAGCAAACTATAGGAAAGACTTGATTGCTTAGATGAATTTTTATCAATTCTACACAAACTACTGTAAGTAATGTTTTTAAAAATCTTTCAGGATTCATCTCTACATACCAAAAGTGAGGAACCATAAAGAACCATTCAGCATACGGAGGATTCAGACATTCTGAACTTTGTGTCCTTTGTTGGTTTAGACCACTTGAAATGTGAGTCTAATGAAGAAAAATAGACATCCAGATTTGTTTAAACTTTTCAGCATTGAACAGCAGTTTACACTGTCTACCTACCCCACAAAGAAACTATCATTTACCTCTATAAGCCCACCACTTTCAGACATCTGCATCTTTTGAGTTGCTGCCTTAGTTGACAATATGTAGAAACACCTGCATGTTACCTCTCTGGTGTATGTACCTACAAAAACGTAAACTTTAGCCCTTGTAATAGAGATAGAACAAATGAAGAGAGCAGGAATTTTTGTAGTTGTGGTTTAAGATGTCCAGTTACAAATATTTAAACATAGCACTGCATTTACTTCCACGAATACCGTGTTCTATATTTATGTAAACTATGTCTTGTTTCTGTTTCACTTTCATGAACATCGCTAACTTGGCATGCATACGAAGGTTTCATTTTAATGATGGTTTTCATATACATAGCACAAAATTTCTGTACCAGGATGGAAGTGCCTTAATATCAGCTTTGATTTTTTCTCAGTGTGACCCTCAAAAGCTAAAATACTTTAAAAGATACTGTAGTATAAGACCTTACAAAGTCCACTAGTATGTGATACACTGCTGCCCAGTTCAGTGAGTGTTGCATATTGCCTTCCATTCAGGCATTTTGTTAATTATTGGTGAAAAAGCTGAGGTAGACAAGAGGTCAGCAAGTGAAAAAAATCCACAGCTTTTCCCAGCCATGGGTTGTGTGATGCACTTGATGTTTTCCGTTCAGGGAAGATGTTACCTGAACTTTCCTTCTGCTGCCCATACACAGCATATAACTGCCTTTTTCCAGTTAAGACCCTGTGCATGTAACACCCTTCAAAACTGAGAGACGGGTCTCTGAAAGTGTCAACTGAAAAAAATCATGTTTGACTAAATTATTTTGTATACTTTAGATTTATTTTCCTGAAGATTGTAATCTTCATCTGGATGTCATCCACTTTTCATCACAATTAGTTCTTTTCTTTTTAAATAACTTCACTAGAATGTCTGCAGTTAACAGGAAAAGATAGACAAGTATATACTTCTCAGTGTGCTGAATTAGTTTGAGATTAGAGAGAGATTTAGTGCTAGTTTTGCCATACAATTAAACAATGATAAACATGTTTGGGCTATAAAACATCAGTGCAATGTAAAGAGATGAAATAGCTGAACCTGCAGATCTATAGCACCTGCAAGTTTATAAAAACTTCAATAATTACTATAGTTGATTAATTTTTTTTCCTTGCATTTTTCAGTATCATCTAGACCTTCTGCATGTCTTCTTGGAAAAAGTGACAGTGACACTTGTATGTGAGAGTTTACTTCTAGTGTTTGAAGTTTAGATGGATAGAGGAAATTATGTATGGCCTAAACTCCCTTTTTTGAACCACAGACACAATTTATGTGAGAAATTTTTTATTTACTAAAACAGCCAGTTGAATACTTCTAATTCCTGTAACAACTAATTACGTTGTAGATTAGCCAAAATGTCATTTATCACATGTGTCACTTGAAATGAACAATCTCAAGACAAAAAAAAAATCAAAACCAACCAAAACAACCAAACCCAAAACCAAAAAATAATTCTTTTAGCTGAACTCAAGGTAAACTACTTATCACACTCGCTAAACTGTATACTACAGTTGCTGTGAAGACTGACCAAGTCATCCCAATATTTCTGGTTCACAGGTGGTATGCTGCCAATAGCTCTTATGCCAAACTGACGGTTGAAGTACTGTCCAAGCTGGTGTCTGAAATTTATGAAGCTGAAGGCCTGTTCAGTGTTAAACTCCGTCATGGACAATAGAAATATTATCTACAACCCTCTGCTAATCAGTATGGGTGAGAGACTGCTGTATGTATATCTTATTGCTAAAATGTCATCTGTATAGACAGAAATAATTTTTAAGTATAGAAAATTTTAATCTATGGTGATCCACTGAAAACCACCACAGATGATTTATTTTGAATCTATCACAATAGTACATGCTTACAAAAAGAATTCTTCAATTAATATTTGCTGAGTTATCTACCCTTTAACCTAATTTACTAAAATAATATTAATGTGTACAAATAACTCATTTGGCAGTTGAATGTTTTGGGTTTTTTTTTTCTGAAATGGGATATGTCAATACCCTTAAGGACTCAGAAATTGATTTTGATTAACAGAAGAACAAAAGTAAGTCTAATTACAAGCAAGAAAACCAGTATTATACAGGAGTTCAGACCCTGCATGCATTTAATTGACTATTTCTATAACCTTATTGCTGTAGGGATTTATGTCTCTGATTTTAAATTAAAAAGTAATTAAAACACTTATCTGCACATTACTTTGGTTTTAAAGAATGCAAAATGCAAGTGATAAAGCTGAAACTATATAACATTTAGAAAGGCGTTCATGCTTTAGCATGAGGGTAGGCAAGCACTGAGCCAGATGTAATGTTCTCCAGAAGTCTGTTATAAAAATAATTGTCACTTTCTCGCACTGTTGTGGAACTTCATTTATTGTTAGGAACTTTGAAACTTGTCTTATTTCAGGCATTTTAATTAATGCTACATGCTTTATCACCATACAAATATCATTTTTACTGACACTATTATTGGATGAGTATCTCCCCTTTACTAATTTTAATTCATGAGAACTAGTTCAGGCTTGTAACTTCTAGGAAGATCCTCTAAGAGTGCATTTTTTTCCTGTGATTGCCCTGGTCTTACAAGAGACCAACATCTTTCAGTCCGATAGACCAATACTGTAAAGGTATTGCCAATTACTACATGAAGTCCTCCAGCAGAGACACAGTTTAATGTGTCAAAATTAGAAAAATAAAAATTTAAAAACTAATCTGTCACCACATGACATCTAAATATTTTTTTCTGGTATGAATTAGATCTATATGAGATAATTATCTTATATAATTACAGCTTTTCCTACTTAGAAATTACAATTTTTTTCTTCCTACACTCCCAACATTCACAGACATGTCTAGAGAGCTTTGCAGTGTAGGCATGGCCTGTGAACCTTAAAGCTAAATAATAAAATCATACAATTTGTCCTTTCTCACCATTTTACCCATAGGCCTCTTGCTAGCACCTAAACAGAAAATAAGAGCTCCCTATTCAAAGGTATCAGAATTTACTTTGAAAAGACCTTCAAAAGTAGCAGTAGTTTCCGGAAAAGCATTTTATATTCCCATCTAGCCTCTACAGTTTTGAGAACAGGTCAAATAGATAGCCTAGAGACATTGTTTTAGACAACCAGGATACTTTTATTTACCAGAATCTTGTTTCTCTACTAAATGCCTTTGTGCATCTCTAATTGGAATTCACTGAAATTAAAGTTATCTAATCGCCCTTAGACAAGTCTGTGAGACAGAAAAATCTGTATATTTGTTAGTACATTTTCCTTTGCAATTAAAAATTTCTGAAGTAGTCTAGTACTTAATTTATTGCAAAAAGATTAAAGATTGTTTTCTGGGTCTATTATTAATGAGAAGGAAACCAGTTAAAAATAAGTCAGTTTTCAAACCGATGCCAATCTTAAAGGAAACAAGGCCATCTATATAAACAAAACTTTCATGATGCTTATAGTAAGAGTAGAGTGCACAAGGAAGAGTTGATTGTAAACAAAAAGCTTTGTATACATGTAAAATTAACATACTGAATGGATAATTAGGCACCTGTTGAAGTTTTCTTCTGCAGTTTAGTCCTTTTGAGAGAAAATTCTTGTGCTCCATATTTTGTTATATTTAGTTGATGATATTAAATGTGAACAGAAAGTTCTGAAGAGAGATTTTGTCCTCCCTACATTTAAAACTGTAAAGTATTATTGTTCACATCAACAAAAATATGATAGCAACTTGGATACACCATGAAGGTAGAATATTTTAAAAGGTTTCTTTCTATGTAAAGTGGGATTTACGTACTGATAATAAAGGAGTGTATTAAAGGAGAAATACCACTAGACCTTCTTTGCTGAAAAGAGTTGGATCTTTAATTTTTGCAGCGTTTTACAGTGTCTTTCAGAATATTTATGGAAATAATATCTTTTAACGAAAGATGAGCTCTGTTTTCCACTTTGCTGATTACTAAACATATTTTCATAGAGTTGTGGTGAGGCGTGTTGTTCATGACATTCTTGTATATGCTTCTGCAGATGCAGATGCTTGAAAGTAGAAAGCAAACAAAGGAAATTTCTTAGTTGTTCTCTAATATGCCATTAGAATGGCAGTAAAGGATTATTCTCCTGAAAATCACACATATTCACACAGAAGAGTTTATCTTAATGAGTTTGTCTTAATGAGTTTATCTTAGTATGTAAAGAGTTTATAGAATTACACATAAGACTGAACTTTCATCTCTATTTCTCAGCTATACAAAACATAGTAAGTTTTTTACCTTTTATTTTCCTTCCTCTCTCTCTCCCATATCCTTTTTCTTTTTCCATTTCTGTTATAAGTGGTAATCTGCATCTAGAACTGTAACTTCAGAAAAGGTTATTTTGTCCCATACCACTACTTAGTAAGACTTTCTATAGAAAATTTATCCTTCTAAATCATTAGAGCTGACTTTTCATCTTCATTCACAGCTCTGACATCAGCGGTTGTCAAAAACATATTACATTTATCCCACAAGACATTCAATCTACTATGTAACTACATAATTCCATAGAAATGGAAAGTCCTATTTATATGATTTTTTCTACTTGACATCAATGTGTATATATATCAGTATAAATTTTTTCACTTTTCAACAGACTTGAAGTATGTTTTTATTCAGATCTTTAAGATATTGAAGGGAAAAACATATTTCAAAAGAGAGCTAACAGTCAAATGTGGGATACAATGTGAAAATCTAGATATCTAATTCTCCATGCACTTAAGTTAAACCAATTCCATAAAGTACAGGCAAAACCTACAAAATTAATTATATTAAAGCATCATCAGGTAAAATGTACTGAAAATGAAATATAGTGCACTGAAATTGGAGCATTTGGGAATGAAAGCTCAGCTAATGGAATTCCAGTAACCACTGCAGCAGCTAACAAGGTAGATAGATTTGATCCAACTGAAACTGGAATTGTTCCAAGGAGAAGAAATAAGACTGTGGTTCCAGTTTCTGTTACAGGGAGCTAACCATGAACAGAAGAAATCCTCAGAGTATGATGATATGCAGGCAAAGGAATGTGCAAGCACACCACCTGCTTTGTGTTATTGCTGCTATTTACGAAATACATGCATGCAGGCTTAACATTCAGAGTACTTGGTGATAAAGTTGTCTATGAAATATTTAATGACTATTTCCCAACTCTCTATACTCATAACTCCTTAAATGAAATTCTCTTATAAGATGATCCTTGTTATTGTTGACTACCAAGACAAGGAAAGCAAATATAAATTTTGTCAAGAATTTTGAGTAAATTAGTTTTTTCTGACCTGTATCTAAGCTGGTAATAAAGAAAAAGAGGATAGGAAGAGATACTATTTGTAATATAAAGTGAAGTATGACAGGATATGAAGGTCTTTGACAGCACTCCTTAGTGAATTTGTGACAGAGATAAAAAAGAATCCCGCTACTCCATACAGACCAATTATAACAACATATTTAAGAAACCTGCTTAGCATAGAAGGGGATGAAAACAGTTCTCAGCACTGTCCCATAGTGACTGTAGCATGGGAAGAGTCAACAGAGGTGAGTATTCCACATCCTCTATAAATGGGGAAAAGAATGTTGTCTTTAGGTGTTTTCATGAATTTGGCTAGAGGAAATGCATGACAGCTTGTGTGGAAGCTTTGAACAGGACAGGGATCCTTAAATGGTTAACCAACAAAAGCATAAGAAAGAAATAACTATGTAGGATCAAGTCTGCCAAAAAAACAATAATGCAGCATAATAAGGATTGCCAGCGGGCCTAAATACAAGACTACGGGACTTCTTTGTCAATTGGTGCTCATTATCAGAGAACAAAAGCTTTTATTCCTAATAACGCAACTAAAAGTCCACAGTCTAATCAATGTCTAAGAAAAGATTTTCAAAAGCAACCAAAGGGAATTAGGAACCTCAAATGTCTATTTTATTTTTTTTTTAAATAGACTTTTGGAAACGAAGTCTAATTAAAATATATGTAGTTGGGCTTTTTTTTCTTCTACAATTTTAGAGTTTATAACTTTGATCCCTTCTGCAGAACTTAAAAAGAGACAAAGAAGGGGGAAACTAGAAATTTATGGTCAGATTATTTTTACCTCCCATTACTATAATGTATCCTGGACAGTATTTGCATTAAGGAAGTTGTAATGATATACCCCATTGCCAAAAGAAATAGATCAGAACTTTGCACTGAACGATCTAACCATATCTTTTCTCATCTTGTTATTCTGTACTATAAATTGTAATGGTTTCAGACTCTTCTGCTCTCCTCCATCCAGCTTCAGGTAATATATTTGAATCTGATTTTTTTTCCCCCGAAAATGTTTTGCAGCATAACTGACAAAAAGTGTAATTTAGTCTGCATTCTTAAAAATGTTCTACACTCCCCAAGTGAAGTTCCATACGACTGGTACAACAGGAAATTTTCTGAGCTGGAACCTTCTGTTTGATAGATGACTTCAGAATTTAAGCTATAACTAGGCTCATAAATAGGCCAATGCTTTATTGGTGTCTAACAAAAATACATATTCATTTGAAATTAATATTCTGAAAAAGAATCCAAATATTTAATGTCTGCTAACTGTTGAATACCACTTAAAATCAAGAAAAGAAATTTTTAACCAGATGATCATGGACTCTATGTTTGTGGTTTCTCCATTACAATTCTTATTTCTTTTCCTTTTTTTTTTAAGTTTCAGAGAAAATAGATGTCAATAGAGCAGTCTGCTCACATAATAGAAGTGTATCAACATACAGCACAAATCCTGGATAAAAATCTGCACAGATCTATTTCTCTATTAGTGTCCTGAAAGTAAACAGGAAATAATAGATACCAATTTTATCCATAATAAAGGTCTAGCATTGGTCACCAGAAACCACAATAGACTTTAAATATGAAAGTACTGTAGATAACCATTACAATAGCTTACTAAATAATAAAGTGATGAGCTAAATTGGGTTGTTTCTGCTTGGAAAAAACCCACATAATCGTGCATTTGAAATTGTCTTGGTTTGAGTGAGAACAGAACTAATTCTGTTCATTGATTTTACTTTTCAACTCAGCTCTTCTAATTAACTGCACTGTCTGAAGTCAGCAGCCTGTCCACAGTGTCTGCTGCTGGCAGGGATAACACCCCATGGTTAGCGTTACTACCAAGGATGGGTGTGCAGACCAAGGCCACTGATGGATCTTGTGTACCACATTGGGGGTGCAGGAGAGTGAAAGGCTGCACCTGCAGGGAGAAACAGACACGGCATGTGACCCCAAATTGACCAATGAGGTATTCCATCCCATATATGTTATATTTGGTATAAAGCAGAGGGATCTGGAGGGCCTATAGCTTGTTTGTTTGCTTGCTTGTTCGCTCATCGCTCCCTCTTTGGGTGCTGCCAGTCACTTCTCCCCTCTTGGACTGCTTTGCCAGTTTTTCTTGGCTTCGCTCAGGTCCTCTTCTGTCCATTCTGCCTCTAATCCCAATCGGTGTTTTCCTGTATCCAGTACCAGAATCCAGCTCCTGAACACAGCTCCCTTCTGCTGTGGGGCCCAGTGCCTACTCCACAGCATCACTGGTGATGGTGGTGTAATTACCATCAGGGGGGTTGGGTTCGATACTGGTTTTGTATATATTTGTAAATATTCTATTTTTATTATTATTATTTTGAT